>VDFB02350496.1:0-26168 GCA_007258455.2 Sequoia sempervirens
TTAAACCCAACACATGTGCTTCTGCATCTTTTGTCTTATGGTCTTTTGAGCAAACATTGATCTTTTGGTTTGAAGGGAAAAACATGTTCTTCAAAACCTTGGCCTTGTAAACAAGTCCTTCTTCGGTTCATTTAGGATCAAAATCAAACACCTCATCCATTTCAAACATTTATCATCCCATCCCACAAGCAACTTTAAACCCGTTTTATTTTTGCCCGTCCCCGACAAAACCCGCATTTTTAAATTTATTTTTTACGTCAAAAATTGTGTAAATCACAAAAAGGGGGTTTTTGTTTTTAACTCACCTGCTGTCCGCCTGTGCCCTCGCGGTACATTGCCCGTACTCCATCCGCCCGGTGCACGATCGCGGTGTCGTTGTCTGTCGGCATCGTCTCCCTCGTTTTTCTCTCCTCTCCACTCTTCCGCTCAACTGCTACAGTGCAAGTGAGCCAGGTAATTTTTTCAAATTACCTTTTAACCCCTCCCTCCCAAAAAAGGTATTTTTTACCTTTTATTTACCTTTTTATTCCGCCAACTAATTCCAAACTTCCCAGGGCCGCCATTCGCAAACCGTACGTCCGATCCACTCCGTTCCAAAGGAAAACTTGCTTAATTTTTTGCCCTCTATCCAACGGTCCCCTCCATTTCCCTTTATCGAGACATCGTCCAGGGCCCCTTCTTTCTTCCCCAACCGCCCTCTCGAGGGGGCATACCCTACCACTTCCTTCCATTTCAAACCAGACACTGGGGCATCCTCTTTCTTCTTCATCAGGCCGGGGCATCAATCCTCGACATTCACTTTTCTTCGAAACATTGTTATTTCAACAATATTTTGAAGAGGGGCAAAATGTAGACACCTAAATTTAATCACTTCCATATGATTAAATTTGTTGCATAGACACCTAAATTTAATCACTTCCATATGATTAAATTTGTTGCATTCATGTCTATCATATTAATATTAATTTATTAAATTAATATTACACCCTTTGTCCCATAAAGTATTTAATTTAATAATTAATACTGTCTTTTCCCTTATTCCTCTCTAAATTAAATAAATACACTAATTTATTTAATTTAGTCACTTGTCCTCCTTTTGATTTAAAAATCAATTTAAAAATTCCTCACTTTCTCTCTCCTTGTCACATCCTCCAACATTTGCCACTTGCCTCTAACCTTCTGTTAATTAGCCTAATCCAATATTTGCACAACCTTAACCAAAATCATTAACTAAATTTAGCACCTCTTTTTGGTCAATTCTTCCTTTTTTCCTTTTTGATGTTAACCCTCTCTCCTATGTGAATTTTAATTCACATTTATTTGCTCTAGACTCCCCTCCTTTAAATGTGAATTTTTAATTCACATTCCATTCTCCCAAGGCTTCTAGAACCTTGGACTTGTCACAATCTCCACATGTGACCAAGTCCCACCTTTTTGGAGCCCACTTTTATCCTCTAGATCATCTTATGAATGTGAATTTTAATTCACATTTATCCTCCCAACCACCTTTCCTTTTCCCATGTAGATTTTTGAGGAATTCTAAAATTTCTCAAAAGTCCCTTTCACTCCCACTTTGGGGACAAGAAATCCCTTTTTGTGGAAATCCTTTCATCCCCCAAGGTGCATGTCCTTTCCACCTCATGTACCTTTTTTGACAACTCATTTCCACTCATATCCTCTTGTCCACTTCACCCTCCACATGTCAAGATGTGAGGGCTTGTGGGTTCTCAACCCACCATAGCCCTTCATCTTGGCCTTGTTGGATCAATCTTGACCCTTGAATTCTCTAGAGAATTCAAATTCTTCTATAAATACCCCCTCCTCAAGGGCATTTCCAACACTTAGCTATCTTGCACCCTTATGCTGTCATTTTGCATTCTCAACACTTTGCACTCTCATAACTACATGCTGTCCAAGCCTTTTTCAATCATTCAACCATCTTTGTCCATCATTTTGCATATTGAAGCTTGCATTATAGACATTCAAACAATCATCTAAGGAGCACACAACCAATCTAAGCAAGGGCCAATCAAAGAAGTTTCAACAACAAGGGAGGTAAAAGTGTTAGTGTTTTGCTTTATTTGCATTCCTTTTCGTTGTAACTCTCTTTTGGCTAATCTTGAGGTGTCCTTGGTATTTTGTTATTCATGTTTCTTAGTTAGATTTGCACACTTAGAGCGGTAGGAATTCCAAGGTATCACAGTTAGTTAGCAATTCATCCTATCTCCCCAATGGGTATTTCTTGGAAAAAATTGGGACTCTCAAACATACGGCCCTGAGGTTTCCTAAAATGGCAAAATTTGACAATTTTTGAAAATTGCCAAATTGGGAAAAATCTGATTGTCAACATCTTATGCCCTTTTAAACTCCGAAACTCGGTGTAGAATCAATCCAATCATATCTTTCAACCATTCTGGTCTTCAATCCAATCCTCATCTGAGCTTTAATCTTATCCCAATCTGAGCTTAATCAAACCCCTAATCTGAGCTAACCAAATTTTAAGATCCTTCTCCCCATCTCACATATCAATCCTCTCCTCATCTGTTCAATCCCACACACATCACCTAATAAAATCCTTGGTCTTGTCCCCAGTCTCATTACCAGCCCTGACCTATCATCATCATCGAAAGTTATTCTTCCCTATCCTTTAGTGGTATTTTGGGATGTATCCTTCCCTCATCAATACCACTCAGTGGGATGTATCATTCCCTATCCTTGTGGTGTTTTGGGATGTATCCTTCCCTCATCAATACCACTCAGTGGGATGTATCCTTCCCTATCCTCGTGTTGTTTTGAGATTCTTCATTCCTTCATTGACAACACTCCATCCATCATCAACCCATCTTGGCTTGTACCTTAACTGGGCCAACATCACCTTTTGAAATCCATTTGTGCTTCATCCATTTCCATCACTTACTCTCTTCCCCATCACCTTGCATCATCTTCCTCATCTCCCCTTGCATCACATCATCTATTTCGAGAGCACACACGTGTTCTCTTCAACCCGCATGTCCTCTCGAGGGGGCATCCTTCATCCCTAACTCTTCATCTTTACCCCCTATCATCTTCCTTCCTAGTCACTTCTTTGAATGACTGGGGCATTTTAATCTAAACCATCTTCTTCTAGGTTCTATATTTTAATATTCTTTAAAATGATGCTACTTCATAACACCATCTCAAAGAGGGGAAAAATGTAGACATCCAAATTTGGACACTTAATTTATCCAAATTTATCACTTTTCATCTAAGCACCCTCTTATCCGAGTTAATTAAGTAATATTACTATTATTTAATTAATATCTTTAATTCTGCCAAATCCCTAAGGTATTTAATTAATACCTTACCCTCCTTAATCCTCTTTTCTTCAAATAAATTAAATAAATATTACATTTATTTAATTCCTCACATGTCATTTTCATCTAATCCTAATCCATCTCCTAATTTCTTCATTAGGGATGTGCACATGTCTAATCCTTGATTAGGATGTGTCACATCCTCCAACTTTTGCAAGTTGGCTTTTAATCCTCATTTATCTTCTAATTACTGATTAATTAAGCCTAATCATTCTCCAAGGAATTTTTAATTCCTTTTTATTCTTCCTAGATTTCCCTCTTTTATATGTGAATTTTTAATTCACATTCCATCCTTCCAAGACTTCTAGAACCTTGGACTTGTCACAATCTTCACATGTGACCAACCTTGGACTTGTCACAATTTCCACATATGACCAAGTCCTACCTTTTTGGAGCCCATCTTTTATCTTTTAGACTTTTCTAGGAATGTGAATTTTTAATTCACATTTATATCCCCAACCACCTTTCCTTTTCCCATGTAGATTTTTGAGGAATTCCAAAATTCCTCAAATGTCTCTTTCACTCCCACTTGGGGACAAGAAATCCCTTTTTGTGGAAATCTCCTCACTCTCCAAGGTGCATGTCCTTTTTCCACCTCATGTACCTTCTTGACACCTCATCTCCACCTCATATCCCCTTGTCCACTTCACCCTCCACATGTCAAGATGTGAGGGCCTGTGGGTTCTCAACCCACCATGGCCCTTCATCTTGGCCTTGTTGGAGCAATCTTGGCCATTGAATTCTCTAGAGAATTCAAGATCCTCTATAAATACCCCCTCCTCAAGGGCATTTAGGGGACCTTCATTTTGAGCACCCACATGCTGCCAATTTGCCTTCTCAAGCACTTTACATTTTGATAACTACATGCTGTCCATTTGAATCCTCAAGCCTTTTTCAATCATTCAACCATCTTTGTTCATCATTTTGCATATTGAATCTTGCCTATAGTCATTCAAACAATCATCTAAGGAGCACACAACCAATCCAAGCAAGGGCCAATCAAAGAGGTATCAACAACAAGGGAGGTAAAAGTGTTTGTGTTTCATTTTATTTGCATTCCTTTTCGTTGTATCACTCCTTCGGCTAATCTTGAGGTGTCCTTGGTATTTTGTTATTCATGTTTCTTAGTTATTTCACACATTTAGAGAAGTAGAAATATCAAGGTATCACAATTCTTATTTGCATTTCATTCAAATTTGTAAATCTTTATTTAAAATGATAAGTTATAAATCATTTTAAATAAATGATATCTTGAAATGTAAATGAAAGATCATTTGAATGTAATTTCAAATGATGAGACAATTCAAAACGAGATAAAATAGGGCTTTAATAGCTTGAATTAAATCATGGAGATAATTGAGGAGTTTTGAAGCACTTAATGGAGAATTCTACATCAATTTTGAACTCCATTTGACTTGACTTGAGTCAAGGACTGAAATCAAGCATTTAACATCTTGTTATATTCAGTTTTGAGCCTGATTTGGAGGGATTTTTAGTTGCATATGACCCATGAGGTTGTTTTGAGTTTGGAGAACTCTTTATGCATGTTTGGAGGAGTTCTCAACAGTCACATGCCTTGTTTGGAGGAGAAGGTGGACAACACATCAAATTTTTGGAGCCAAGATTGAAATTCGAATTTTGGAGGCTTTTCTATAAGTCTATCTTCTCTCTCATTTCTTAGGGAGTTCTGAGTTTTGTAATTGCTAAGGCAGATTATCCTTGCTTTGTAACTCATTTTCTTGTGAGTTCTTGAGATTTGTAATGCAAATATCTCCTATTTTTCAATAAGAAGCTTGTTTCCTTCTCCATATTTCTTTGTTCTTTAGTGTTGATTGTGAATTACAAGATAAAATACTATGTCATTCTTTATTTTATCAAATTCCTCCAATGCTAAATGCAAAAGAAAATATTATGTCATGGTGCAGGTCTTAGTTTGTGCTTTCATCCTCATGCATAAGGATTTGTGAAAACATCATTGTTTTCTTTTTTCTAAGCATAAGTTCAAGCCTTACCTTAGAATCATTTATGCAAACATAAATTTTTGAGTTGTGAAATTATAAATTTTATTGAGTTTGTTATGAGATTTAATTAGCTTTCAAATCAATTTTAAGTTGGTGAATCACCTTATTTTCCAATTTTAGTGTATGCATTATCATTCTTACTCTTTACCTCTGTTAAAAAATTAGTATTTACAAGAATATCCAAAGGGAACTAACCCATAATCTAGAGTTCTACCCTCATTATAGGATACCCACAGCCTGAGAGTAGTCCCATGTGCACAGGATTTAAGAGTTTTTCAACTTGTCTTCAGGTGCAAATCCCTGTGTTAACACATAGTATCGAGAAAATAATAAGGAAATGGAAATAGACAACTTATAGAATGCAAAGAAAATCTAGATGCTATTCTATAAAATAGACAATGCAAGTAAAAAAATGAGTTACCCTCCTTTCTACATGCTTGGAGAAGCTAAGAGAGCAAGGAAGACAACAAGATGATCATGCCAATGGTATGAAGCTTGATAACTTGCAATAGAAAATGGTGTAGAAGCAACAACAATGGTGTAGAATGTAGAATGAGAGGAACTAGAATGAAGGTTGAGTGAGTAGAAGTGAATGAATTGAGAGAGAGCTAATAAAATGGATAGAATGAAGTTCAAAAGTGATTTTGGAGGTAAGAGGACATTTTTGGGTGGTTAAGGTTTGTAGGGGGCATTATAATTCCCAAGGTGGTAGAAAATGCAATGCCTCCAACATCCACTAACCCAAGAATCCTATCAAGATGCCAACAGGATGCACATACATCTACACAACACACGAGAGTCCTTGAAAAAATTCCTTCACTAATGGAAAACGAAAAAGGCACATGTGAAAGACAAGGAAAAGGTGGTATATTTTTGCATTGTTGAGTTTATAAGGCTAAAATAAGATGATATTATAGGAAATTGCACTAGGTGAAATTTTACACCATAACATTTTCCCCCCACTTTAGCGAGCATATGTGTCTAAGAATGTGTGAGCTAAAGTAGAAAGATATTGAAGAGAATATACCAAAAATGTAGAGGAAGCAGTCCTTCGATCCGGTATACCTAACATAGAATGAGCTTCACCAGGATGCGAAGAGGACATGGGTCTTCGCTCTTGCAAAGCCTATTGCAAACCAAAAGCATGCCAACAACAAACAAACATGCTAGGCAAAGATGCAAAAAGTGTTAGACACCATAAAATATTCAAACACAATAAGACACTCTGATCGGAAAAATACATTGTTGATAGGACATCTAGACACCAAGACACAAGGATGTCAAATATTAGATATAAGACAAGTCTAGTTCTAGGCTGCCCCGAAGCTAGATGCCAAGATAGAAGACATCTAGACACTAAGACACAAGATGCCAAATATTAAAAATAAGACACAAATTATAAGACACCAAAAACTTATTCTGTAAAAGACTTTCACAAAGGGGTTCTTTCATCAAGGAACCCTTTTCATAAGACATCAAGATACCAAGGGACCCTTTTGAAAGGACACTCCTTTTAAAAGGCTACAAGTGATTTTATCATCAAGGAATCCTTTTGAATAATCTTTCATCAAGGAATTTGTTGGAAAGAATACTCCTTTTTGAAAGGTAGTTTTTAGATTCTTTCGCCAAAGGATATTTTTGAAAGAAACTTTCACAAAGGAATCCTTTTGAAATAATACTCCTTGTTTAAAATTAAGCAAACATGAGAGCCCCCCTTAGAAGGATGTGTTCTACACATCATAACACATATCATTTTAAGGAGAGAAAAGAAGGATGAGAGATGTCATGGCATGAGATACATGGTGAGATGTATTCATGGTATGTTGTCACACACGCGAGGGGGAACACATTGAAAAACACATCACAAAACACATAGGCATAGATGAAGAAATCAAGAGATAAGGGGATTTGATAATTCAAGGTTAGAACTATCCATAAATATAGATGGATAGATATAATATATGTATGAGCAGTCATCAATCCCAAAATGTATCAAAAAATGAAGATCACATGGAGACAAATAAAAACTGGGTCAAAATGAAAGAAGGCATAAATGCCCCCAATGCTTTGCATCGTCCTCGATGTGTAAAAGAAAAGTTTATGAGACATAGAAGAATGATGAGAAAAATATAAGAAGTTTACAAAAAATTATCACACCTATATCTAAGTACCTACAAGCGTAGCGAGGGTCCTCCAGGTAAGAGCAAAAAACACAAACAAAAAAGTATAGGGGAACACAAGAAAACACACAAAATCTAATCTATAGATATAAAGGGAGGCACCACCCTAGTCCTCATCGACCAACAGATCATCCTGCTCCCGATCTAGATCATTATAGGGGGAAGAAGGAAGATCCTGCAAGGGAGAGTTAGGAAGGGAAATACCCTTCGAATCTCCTATAACAAGAGCCAAGGAAGAAGGCCCCTCAAGGTTTTTGTCGCCAAGATCCTATGAGGCGAAGGTCATTGATTTTACAAAAATTGAAGATAGATTGGGATATCCTCCACCGATTTGAACATGCACTTCTCAAGAGTGCCATGTGTATATAGAGCATGAGGAGGACAAGACACCTGAGAGTCACTGACAACCTCAACAAAATGGGTAGTGACAAACTTTAGGGATGCGGGGGCTACCTCCATCACGAGGACAAAACAAGCCAAACTAGAACTAGACTCCACAAGAGATGAGGATTTATTATGACCCTCTCTTGAAACAAGGTCATCCACAAGCTTTCACTTTAATGAGGGATGTAAAATTCCCACATAAGAAGTGGAGGTAGAAGAAGACAGAGACATAGCCACAAAGGACACCACCTTTGTCTTAGACATGTTGACGGGATTTGAAAAAGGAGGAATATCTGGAAGAGAAGTAAGAAGGGAGGCTTCGACAAAGGAGTGATGAGAACCTACACCCTTTTGGGGTGGGGTTCATTGGGGTCCACTGATGAAGCTGGAAGAAGCACAAAGTCGATGGGAACTGAAGTAGAAGACACAATGGAAGTAGAAGCAACCATAAAAGGAGTAGATACAAAAACATTAGAATCCCTAACACTTTGTTGCAAAGCTGTGTGCTCCTTGGCCATATCCTTTCGTTGGCACTCACGCTCACGCACAAGCCAGTTATGTCGACTATGGGCACTCAAAGGTACAACCTAAGAAGAAATCAAGGGCTCTTGCTTTATCATAGGAGGGAACTCCACAACTGTTGCTGATAGAAGGGGAGAATACTTAGGAGCAAGAGGAGCAATAGACACAAAAGAAGAAATAGGAAGAGGTGTCTTGGTATTGAGCCTCTTCCCATGCCCTACCTTAGAGGGAGGTGGAAGGATAAGCAGAGGATGAGATGCAGGAGGAACCCCATAGAAAAAATTTCCCCCTCCCATACAGGGTGGGACAAGGAACCATGGAAGAATAGGAAGCTCAAAACCCAAGGCTTCGACATTTGCAACAAGGGCGCCTTTCCTTTTCTTGCGGCAGTTGTAGGAGTGGGAATGAAGGATGCCACCAAGGGATGAGAAGTCGAAGGAGATGAAATAGAAGGAGAAGGCTTGAGAGAAAGGGCAAGATTTTCCTTCCCCTTTGAGGGGTAGAGGATGAAGCCTGTTGCTGTGCACACAAAGAAGCCTCCAAAGACACAACATAGGGCAATGGAGAAAAACCACCTTTCGGTGCTGAGCCCCCAGTCTTATATCTATAATAAGCCTGATACAATAGATTTCCTCTAGGAGGGAGGGGTCTGAATGGGGTGGGCCAAAAATGATCGAGAGAGAAGCCCCCATGTGCTACCAATGGCTTGTATCTAGTGTCTTCGACAACGTGCATTGTACCCTCGTGGGGATACTTTAATCATTTTTTAATTATAGAAGGGACTACATTCATAGAGGCTAGCCATGAAATTCCCAACCTTTCTTTGAATTAGTTTGATTTCAAGATCACAACAAATGAAACATCCACAAACTTAGGACCAACAAAAACTGACAAAGAAATAGACCCCATAAGGGCAATAGAAAACCCATCATGAATACGGGGGTGACTTGTGACTCATCATACTTCTCCTTGTGAAAGTTGTTAATTAACAAGGCCTCCTTCGTGATAAAAGTTCTATCATGTCATATACTTTTTCCTTTAGGAACATAGACCATGTTTGCAATGGCCTTGTTCTTCCTTGAATCACCAAAAATTGATACTATCGACTGGTTATTTGGACATGAGCACAAGAAAAAATCCCCAAATTGAGTAGTCATTTACTGATACTCACACAATGCTACACATGGATATGCGAAGGAAGGGTACTTCATTAAGACAAAATTTTCTTGCAACGACCTCTGTAGATTCCCAATGAAAACCTTTTGGACATCAGAGTTAGGCAAGTGGTAAGAAATCTAAGAAAAAAATGCTTGATAATGATCAATAGAATCAATAAACTTTTCATGCTCTCCTTGCTTACATTGGACAAGATTAGCGATGCCATCTTTAGCCCAATATTAGCCTAGAATTATCTAAGGAACTAATTCACTAGCTGATCAAATGAGAAAACAAAGTTATCTGGAAAAGAACAATACCAATCTAGGGTAGCATATTTAACAAAACATGAAAAAAGCTTCGCCATTAGAGCATCGTGGTGGAAGAAGTGGTGTGAGTGTTCCTCGGTTTGCTTGCACAACTAGCTAGGAAGACTTTTCCCTGTCTTCATCTAGGAACCTGATAGCTTCTAGGTTTTGATTAGGTTTAGATCACTAACTAAGTCCTGTTTCAACTCCTCTCCAATAGTTTCAAACCTTGTGCTTCACCTTGAAAGACTGACACCACTTTGAACTGGCAAACTCTCTCCTACACTTAGAAGACTCTAAGTGCCAACATCACATAAAATCTTGAACTGATTGTAGGGGTGCCTAACACACTAGAAACATACCATGCACATCCAACTGGATCCATCTTGGATGGTCTTCAATCTTCTTTCTTACCAATTCCAAGAATTTGTCTTGAGAAGGCCTAATTCCTTGTAGCCCTTGACAATGACCTTTTTGTCATTCTTGCCAAAACTTTCCAAATAACCTAAAAAACAAGTTCCACATTTAGATACCCTTTTTGTTCCTCTAAAATATTCACAAGGTTTCAGGCCTCTATCTCCTTCGTACACTGGGTTCCTATAATCTAGGTCAAATAGGGCTAAAAGACCTAGTCACTAGGGTTACACTGATTTCTTGTTCCTTACCTCAACAAATGGATTGAAAAACCCTCAATCCTCTTAGCATGTTATGTTGTGACTGTACCCTACCTGGAACTGTACTTGTTCTGTATTGTACCTTAATTCCCTGCTCATAGTTTCCTATTCTTCACTGTCAAACCTCTAACCGGGTACTTTGAACTCGCCTAGGGTTTGATTTTAAATACATGTGCTCGACTCTTCATGACTCCTAATACTAAGTATGTACAAAAAATTGGATCCCCTAACAAATCCATCCATTCTCAGGGAATTACCATGGCTAGATTTCATGGGGGAGCCATTAAAGGACTGACTGTTCAGTACAGGACAGTAAAGACCCTAGACTCTAACTTATTTACACAAAACACTAAACTAACTCAAATAAACTTGCTTACAGATTGGTAAAGACTTAGAACTACCCTATGAACACTATTCCAATGTCAAATCAATGCATCCAATTCATTTAATAGCTCTGTCACTCAAATCATTTGGTAAAAACACAGAAATTGCATAGTTCTTCTATTCCAACAAAACAAAAACTTGATTACAAAAGACTAACTACTTGCATTCGAGCCTCCTTCTTTCATAGATGCCATTTACCATGTTTTTAGGGATGTTGGTCGATCCCACACTCCTATCTTCTTGGGGATCCAAGGTAACCAAGTTGCATGCAACATTTGCCATAATGGCAAATGTTGTCATGACAACTTTGCAACAACTTTTGGCAACTCATGGTTATGCCGTCATCCTAACTCTTAGGACCTCTATCTCCTTGATTTTGAGCAACCAACTCCATTAACTGCCTCATGGCATCTTTCCAACAATGTTCATGTGTTTAGAACACATTTAAGACTCCATTCCCAACTTAGCTAAACAAAGAAAAACTATTAATGACAACTAAACTTTGGTGAATCTTAGTCCTAATGACCAATTCACCTAAGCACAACAATGACCACCTAAGGTCCAAAACAAACACACTAATACTCTGACTTGGCTAATGTTAGATACAAGCCAAAAATGACAATTAACAAAATGGAGGTTAGCCTAGGTGCTCCTGTACCATCCTCCCCAAAACAAAAGATTTCAATCCACCCTTGGATTGAGTAAGTTGAGATCAATGCCCAACTTCTTGAACTCGGATTCCTTGATCCACATTGCATCAACATCATGTTGACCATGCCATTTTATCAGATGTTCCTTGTATTCCTCGGTTCTAGTCTTCTTGTAGACTTTGGTATCCAGTACACTATCAGCTTGTTTGACTATAGCAAAAGGCAGTTTGAGCTCTTCCACATCATGGATGACTTCATTGAGACTTTTATCCATGTCTGGTGGTGGTCCTTTATAATGAACCAGGTCTGCAATATTGAAAACAGGGGACAGTCCACTGTCTTCCAGTAGCTCCACTCTAAATGCATTTCTTCCATACTTTGCCAAGATAGGACAGGGACCTATCCTCTTCATCTGCAACTTGTGAGGGACTCCTTTTTGTAACCTAGACTTGTTTAGATGCACCATCATCAAGTCTCCAACATTGAACTGAACTTCTCTTCTATGCTCATCCACCTTAGTCTTATGCTTCATATTGTTTTCTGTCAATGTTTTCCTGACTATGTCATGAATTTCCTGCATTGCATAGGAAAAATCATCAGCATATCCACTTCCCCTGAATCCATCCTTTAGGTCTCTTAGTTCATAGACTCCTCTAGGGTGTAGACCATAGACAATTTCAAAGGGACTCTTCCCTGTTGACCTGTTCACAATGTCATTATAGGCATATTCAGCTTGTCCAATCAACTGATCCCATTGTTGACCATACTCCTTGGTCAAGCACCTTAAAAGATTTCCAAGGCTTCTATTAACAACCTCGACCTGACCATCAGTTTGGGGATGGTATGCTGATCCAAAAGATAAATTAGTTCCCAATCTCTACCAAAGAGTCTTCCAAAAATGACTCATGAACTTGGTGTCTCTGTCTGACACAATGCTCATAGGTAACCCATGTATCCTTACTATCTCTTTGAAGAAAAGAGAGGCTATTTGAGTGGCATCATTAGTCATTTTACATGGCACAAAGTGAGCCATCTTGCTGAATCTGTCCACAACTACATAAACACTGTCCATGCCTTGTCTTGTCTTGGGTAACACAACTACAAAATCCATACTCAAGCATTCCCATGGCCTAGTAGGAACAAGGAGTGGTTGGTATAGGCCTGCATTTGAAGAAGTACCCTTGGCCTTTTGACATACCACACAACTTTCCACATACCTCCTAACATCTAGATTGATCCTTGGCCAATAATAGAACCGTTGAACAAGTTCTTGAGTCTCTGTGATCCCAAAGTGACCACTCAATGCACCATTATGCTTCTCTTGTATCAAATTCTCTCTAATGGAGCCTCTAGGGACACATAACTGATTCCCTTTAAACAAGAGATCACTTTGCAAAGTATATTCAACATATTTACTATGAAAGTGATTTTTGTATTCAGCACATACCTTATAAATGTCTGCAAAATCTTCATCATCTGCATATAGATCCTTGAAATGATCTATTCCCATGCTCTTCAACTGAATTTCTTGTATGGTGAGAAATCTTCTACTCAAGGCATCTGCTACCTTGTTGAGTACTCCTTTCTTGTGCTTGATATTGAAGGTGTAAGCTTGCAGGTTTTCCACCCACTTCATGTGTTTGTGACTCAATTTCTCTTGTGAGTTCAGGAAACTAAGTGCTTGGTTGTCTGAATACACTATGAATTCCTTGGGAAGCAAGTAGTGCCTCCATTTCCTCTGAGTCTGGACCAATGCATACATTTCAAGGTCATAAGAAGAATACTTCTTCTTGGCTTCACTTAACTTTTTAGAATGGAAAGCCACTGGTCTGCCCTCTTGGCTGAGAACAACTCCAATAGCCACATTGCTTGCATCACACTCAATAGTGAATAGCTTCTCAAAGCTTGGTAACACCAAAAAAAGTTGGGTAGCTATCTTTTCCTTCAATAACTCAAAGATTTTGTTAGCTTGCTCATTCCACACAAATTTAGTCTACATTCCTCCTTTAATGGTATCCAACATAGGAGCACAAATAGCACTAAACTATCTTATGAACTTCCTATAATATTGAGCAAGGCCATGAAAACTTCTTACCTCTGTTGCTGTCCTTGGAGTAGGCCAATTGAGGATGGCTTCCAATTTGCTAATATCCATTTTCAAGTTGCCATGTGATAATACGAATCTAAGGTACACCGGCTCTGTCTTGATGAATTCACATTTTTCTAAATTGATCATCAATTTCTCCTCCTGCAGCTTCTTGCAAACCAACTCTATGTGTTTGAGATGCTCTTCTCTTGTCTTGCTATAAATAAGTATATCATCAAGATACACCACTACAAATTTACTAATGTAGTCTTTGAGGATTTCATTCATGAGTCTCATGAATGTGGAGGGAGCATTAGACAACCCAAATGGCATAACCAGCCACTCATATAAACCCTCATTGGTTTTGAAAGCTATTTTCCACTCATATCCCTCATGTATTCTGATTTGGTGGTAACCACTCTTTAAATCTATCTTGGTATAGTACTTAGCTTCACCTAGGCAATCCATTAGGTATTCAATCCTAGGAATAGGGAACCTATACCTAATGGTTATCTTGTTTATGGCCCTTGAATCAGTACAAAGCCTCCATTCCCCTCCCTTTTTAGGTGCTAAGATAGTGGGTACTACACATGGGTTGATGCTCTTTCTAATGAGACCTTGGTTTAGGAGTTCTTGTATTTGCCTAGCTATTTCCTCATTTTGTTGAGGGGTCATCTTGTAGGCTGCCTTATTTGGTAGGGTAGCCCCTGGTATCAAGTCTATCCTATGACTTATGGCTCTTTTAGGGGGTAATGCTGCTGGTTGTCCACTGCTTACAATGCCTTCATAGGTCTGCAACATTTTTTGTATTTCTTTAGGTAACTCTGGCTTCTCAGCTACTTTGTCATTACTTACCTCTCTTGGCCTTAACACTAGTGCATAGCCAACTCCTTCTCCCTCTTCTAAGGCTTCTAAGAACTCTTTTTCACCAACCATGAGCAAGTTAGGACCTGCTGTCTTCACCTCTGTATCCTCTAACAGTGACTGAATTTTGAATGTTACCTTATCCTTCTTGAAAGTATAAGAGTTCTTCACTCCATCATGCATAGCTTGGCAATAAAATTGCCATGGTCTACCTAGGAGCAAGTGGCATGCATCCATAGGTAACACATCACACAAGACTTTGTCCTTGTACCTACCAATTGAGAACTCCACCCATGTTTGTTCATTTACCAAGACATGTTGGCCTTTATTGAGCCATGTGACCTTGTAAGGATTGGTGTGGGGTATCCTTGTCAACTTCAGCTTGTTGACTGTCTCCTCTGACACAATATTGTCAGTAGACCCTGAGTCAATGATGACTCTACATACTTTCCCCATCATTTTACACTTTATCCTAAACAGGGACCTCCTTTGGCTTGGTTCCTCTTTAACCGGCTCCTTGATCAAAGTTCTCCTCATCATGAGGTTCTCACCTTCTTCTGAATTTAATGGTACCTCGGGATGTTTGTCTACTATATTTGTCTCATCATGAACAAGGTTAGTTCTCCTGTCACCTCCTTGGGAAGTACTACCTTTCTCTGGACACCTATAGGCTGGGTGTCCCATTTGATTGCAGTGATAACACTTCATATTGGCAAAGTAATTGCCTCTTCCTTGTCCACCACTTCTTCCTCTAGAGCTAGAGCCTCTTCCTCTACCACCTCTACTAGAGCTTCCTTCTTGCTGCTCAGAGTACCTGACTTCTCCTTGAGCCCTTGATTTTGAACTCCTTCCACCATAGCCACCTCTTTTTCCTCTACTGTCTTTTCCTTTACCTCTACTCTTGGAGGTTTGTTCTTGCTTCTTTTTGCCTTTCTCCTCTATCTTTAAGGCCATTTGATAACATTGGCGGATGGTTTTGAAGTTCACTAGGCTCATATCTTCTTGAATAGACCATTTAAGCCCGTTTAAATACCTTGCTAGCTTGATGCTTTCATCTTCAACCACCTTTGATCTGAGGCACAGCTTTTGGAACTCCTCGGTGTATGTTTGGACATCCATGTCTTTTTGTCTAAGATTATGTCTCCTCCTATGCAACTGGACTTCATAGTCATCAGGTAGGTAGGTCTGCTTTATTTTGATTGCCATGCCTCTCCATGTAACTATAGGACCCTTTCCTTCTTTCTCTCTTTCAGCTTGCACAAACTTCCACCATGTGAGAGCTGAACCTCTCAACCTTGACTTGGCCACCTTAACCTTTTGGGCTTCTGTTATACCATCAAATTCAAAGTGATTCTCTATACTTTCAATCCAGTCCATGATTGAGTTAGGGTCCATTTGTCCACTAAATAGTGGCACTCCTTCCAAAGCTTTGCCACTTAAGGCCTACAATGCCTTCAAGAAGGGTTCTTCAGCAAGGACAGGGTCAGGTTTTGGAGCTTCCTCCTCCAAGTCCTCTTCTTTTTCCTTTGCTTCTTGCTCTTCCTTCAATTCTATCTTATCCTTTACTTTGTCTGCCTTTTCTTGGACTTCATCCAAGAGCTTCTCCATTCGGGACAACCTTTCTCTTAGCAGCCAGTTATCCTCTTCTTGCTCTTCTACCTTCTTGGCTAACTCAACATTAGTCACCATGGTTCTTTCTTCCTCTGGTGTATTCTCTCCTACTGACTTAGTGGGTTGCAACATCAATCACAAGCCTGATCAAACAAAGGCTTTGATACCAATATGGTGTAAGTGTTCTCTAGGCTTGCTTGCACAACTAGCTAGGGAGAATTTTCCCTGTATTCATCCGAGAACCTGATAGTTTCTAGGTTCTGATTAGGCTTAGATCATTAACTAAGTCCTATTCCAACTCCTCTCCAAGAGTTTCACACCTTGTGCTTCACCTTAAAAGACTGACACCAATTTGAACTGGCAAACTCTCTCCTACACTTAAAAGACTCTAAGTGCCAACATCACATAAAATCTTGAACTGATTGCAAGGGTTCCCAACATATTGGAAACAAGCATTCTATATCCAACTGGATCCATCTTGGATGGTCTTCAATCTTCACTCTTACCGATTCCAAGATTTGGTCTTGAAAAGGCCTAATCCCTTGTAGCCCTTGACAGTGACCTTTTTGCTATTCTTGCTCAAACTTTCCAAACAACCTGGCAAAAAAATTTCACATTAAGATACCCTTTTTGGTTCTCTAAAATATTCACAAGATTTTAGACACCTGAGCCCTCCGTACACTGGGTTCCTATTATGTAGGTCAAATAGGGCTAAAAGACCTAATTACTAGGGTTTTTTCTGATCTCTTGCTCCCCTCTCACACAAATGGATTGACTGGACCTCAATCCTTCTAGCATGTGAAGATGTGATCATACCCTACCTAGAATTGTACTTGTTTTGTACTGTACCTTAATTCCCTCCTCATAGTTTCCTATTCTACATTGTCAAACCTTTAACTGGGTACTTTGAACTCGCCTAGGGTTTGATTTTAAATGCATGTGCTCAACTCTTCATGACTCCTAATACTAAATATGTACAGATAACTAGCTCCCCTAACAAATCCATCTACTCTCAGGGGGTTCCCGTGGCTAGATTTCATGGGGGAGCCATTAAAAGATTGACTGTTCAGTATAGGACAATAAAGACCCTAAACTCTAACTTATTTACACAAAACACTAATCTATCTCAAATGAACTTTCTTACAGAAGGGAAAACACTTAAAACTGTCCTGTGTTCAACACAAAACTAATGTCAAATCAAAGCATTGAATCCTTCTAATGGCACTGTTACTCAAAACATTTGGTGAACATAGAAATTGCAAACTTCTTCCTTCTATTCCAAAAACCAAAAACTTGATTACAAAAACTATCCTGCTTGAATTCGAGCCATCACCTCTTAGATGCCATTTGCCATGTTTTTAGGGATGTCGGTCGATCTCACACTCCTATCTTCCTGGGGATCCAAGGTAACCGAGTTGCATGCAACATTTGCATGTTGTCATGACAACTTTGCAACAACTTTTGGCAACTCATGGTTATGCCATCATCCTAACTCTTAGGACCTCTATCTCCTTGATTTCGAGCAACCAACTCCATTAACTGCCTCATGGCATCTTTCCAACAATGTTCATGTGTTTAGAACACATTTAAGACTCCATTCCCAACTTAGTTAAACAAAGCAAAAACTATTAATGACAACTAAACTTTGGTGAATCTTAGTCCTAATGACTAATTCACCTAAGCACAACAATGACCTTCTAAGGTCCAAAACAAACACACCAAACTCTGACTTGGCTAATGTCAGATACAAGCCAAAAATGATAATTAATAAAAATGGAGGTTAGCCTAGGTGCTCCTGCACCATGCACACACGTTGGCAGGATGAGACACTAATAAAGAGGGATGATCAAGCCCCCAGGATCACAATCCCATGGAAAACCAAACATAAGCACAAAGGAAATCACATGATGATGAAAAGGGATGAAAGAAAGCTTTGATCGTATTTCCAACATGTTGTGGATTAGATCTAGGCCATTTTTTGGAAAAAGAAATGTGTACTCACTCTGAGGTGATGGAACTCATGGTTGTCCGCTAAGTGAGAAATCCCAAGTATACTCACTCTGGGGCCACAAAACTTCTGGTTGTCTGCGGGGTGAGAAATCCAACATACTCACTCTGGGGCCACAAAACTTCTAGTTATCTATGGGGTGAGAAATCCCAAAAGGTGGCTATGGGGAACGTCGTGCCGCAAAATGGGCTTCCTGCTTAGCCATATCAAAGTTATACCTCCTGATAAATTTAATAAGAAGCCACAAAGACAATGTCATTTCGTGCTTAATGAGACAAGCAAAGCTTCATATGCTAAGAGCTCATGAACAAATGCAACAAAACCACATGCATGCAAGCTGTGTTATGCAAGGTGGCCATGTAAATGCAAAATGCAAAAAATGTAAAATGTAAAAGATGTTCAAATGAGTCTTGTTTAGTTCATGCGAGGTCTATAACTTAGGGAACATTATGTCTAATGTCTCCAAGAGAGGACCAATCAAAGAATAGAATATTCAAAACTTAGGGGATGCAGTGTGTCGCATCAAGCCACCAAGAGGAATGTAATATGCTAAGATAGATCACACTTATGAAGGACATCACACCCAATGTCATCCAAAAAGTGACAAACACATTTTATGAAGTAACAAGGCTACACTAAGAACCAAGAAAATAAAAATGCAAAATGAATAATGCCAATGTAAGCCCCTACTTTAAAGGAATTTCTACACATCGTTCTGTGAGCAATTACTTTAAATTAGAAAAAAATGAAAAATGCAAAAAGAAAACAAGACATGAGAGCCAACTTGGAAAGCCCCTATGCCAAGTCATATGTTTTCGAGTAAGGCTGTGTCATGCAAATGAAAAGGAAAAAAAGAAGGAGGGGTTTCCCCCAAAAAGGAATACACCAAATGCATAAGGGATCTATGGATTTGGGGTTAGTATGTTCTTTGCTGCAATGTTTGTATGAAAGAGCTCGAAATTGTCATCATTTCCCAAATATGTAGAACTGGAAGAATGACACAAAGAGAGAGAAAACAAAAGAAAAAGAATGATTTGTTTTGGGTCAACATGAAAGAGACATTGCAGCCTCAACACTTTGCATCATCCCCAAAATAAAACACAAGCAAAAGGGAAACAAAAAGGTGAAAAAAAAATCTTTTGGGTCAACATGAAAGAGACATTTTGGTCTCAATGCCTTGCATCATCCCTAAAAGCAAAAACATAAGAAAAGACAAAGTAAAAGAAAAAGGGACCTTTTGGGTCAACATGGAAGAGACATAGGGCATCTCAATGCTTTGTGTTATCCTCAAAAGGAAAACACAAAACAAAAGCGAAATAAAAAGGAAAGGACCTTTTGGGTCAACATGGAAGAGACATAGGGTGTCTTTACGCTTTGCATCATCCCCAAAAGTAAAACACAAAACAAAAGCGAAATAAAAAGGAAAGGACCTTTTGGGTCAACATGGAAGAGACATAGGGTGTTTCAATGCTTTGTGTCATCCCCAAAAGGAGAAACACAAAAAAAGGCAATGTATAACATATAGAAGAATAGAGGTACAAATAGAGGAAGTGCACAAAGAGAGAGAACATCAAACGTCACATCACAGGGGAACACGATACGCACATACAAAAGAAAATGTAAAATGCTAGTAATGCAAATGCAAGTCAACCATTAACCGAGTTATTGGCTTCGCAATCTCAGGTAGTATATGCGAAAGATGAATTATGTAGTTAAGAGATGAGGACAAATGCATGACTAGGACAAGGCTAACAACTTCTTTTCCCCACTGAATCTTAGGAAAGAATGAGCCAAGGTGGGTGATGGGAAGGATCATGCAATAATGAGAATGGAAAATTCTACAACTATTGCATGATGAGAGGAGTTGGTTTAAGGAATTATGGGATGACAGGATAATAGTCAATATCAGTGAAGTGATACTTACTCAGTATGTCCTTCAATGTCTGACATTCATTAGTTCGATGGCCAAGAACTCAGTGTTATTTGCAATATGGTACATTGGAATCTTTAGGACAAATTACCAACCTATTCATAGGTGGTAATAGATGGGGACCTCTATTTAACAACATTTGGAGTTTCCTTTCACATTTACGTGGTGGATGGAGAGGAAACTTGAGTTTTTCCAATTTGTAAGGTCGTTTGCATTTACTAGATTCTCCTTTTTCATGGATAGAAGGAGGAAAAGGACCCATGGGGATCCTAGCATCGTTATCAGTGGAATCGTGTAAGGGTTGTTCACATGGAAGGACATTCAGGTCGGGAGGGGAATCAAAGATCATCGTGTCGTCATCGTGAAGCCTCCAATGTTCAAAATGAGGTTTATCATTATGAGGATGATCTTGATATCCTAGGCCTGTTGTGTTTTCATCTATTGGTATTTGTTCTAAAAGTTGGTGAATGTTATGTTTAGTTGTTGTGTCACATTATTTTTTGCTTAATATAGTGAAACCCTTGCCATATGTTTCTTCAAGGTTGATTGGTGTGTTCATAAAATTGTTATCATAAAATGGTTGAGTTGCTTGTTTAGAGGAACTAGGTCCACCTAATGGAGGGAACTTAGGTCCTTTTTTTGTTTTGGGATGTAGGTATCCAAATGTATCAAGAGGTGGGACAGTAGGAAGGTCTTGTGACTTCATGGAGGGGTAAAAGGATGCATTATTTTCAAGGTTGTCAAGGCATTCATTTAAAAACTTATGCATGCTATCATCATCTTCTCCAATGATGTCAACAACATGAGGAGGACATTCATGAGGAGTTGAAGGTGCACGAGGAAGCTCAAGGTCATTAGGATCACAACCAATGACACAATTTGACACGTCTACTAAGGATTTTAATGAATTCCAAAACTTATTAAAGAAAAAAGCCATGATGACAATGAAACTATATGTAATAGACAAAAAATATGGAAAGTATGACATAATGTAGTAACAAAAAATAGAAAGGTAGGAAATACCTAGAAAATACCAGAAAAATTAGTGCAAAATATGTAGGAGGACTAAGTCGCCCAGTGTGGCGATTTAGTCCCATTGATGATTTTTTTGAGATTTTTTAGAATTTTGAATGCAATTTTATGCCTTTCGGATGCACAAATGCAATTATAGTATGAAAATGCAGAATTTTTGTGATTTGCAATGCAACAAATGATGCAAAAATGCAAGCTATTTGAGATGTTCACTAATGCAATTTTGAAAAACCTAGGATGCAATTTAATCAATGCAATATCTATTTCAATGAAAATGAAACCTAGGATGCACTTAAAATCATAAGAAAAGATGTTCAGAAGTCGGGTTCACCAAAATGTGGACAATGATTTTGGATTGCCCACACTGCTTTAGCTCCTTCTAGGGTTTTTCACCTAAAAAGAGAAAGGAATGGGGACCAAAATGCAAATGTCTACACTCAAAGTTAATGTAAATGAGATGCAATATGTCTAATTATGATGTCCTAATGCATTGATCTAAAAATGAAATGATTTAATGATGCAAAACCAAAGAAATGCAAAGTGTTGGAAAACACACTATGATATGCAAAAATGCCTAAAAATGCAAGTAAATGATGAAATAACCGAATAGAATAGAAGTGCACATGGAATCTAAAATTTGATGTGGAGAGATTCTGGAATCCTAAAAATTTGACTAAAAATGTTGACTGGGACACTTACGCTAGGCTGGGCGACTTAGTCCCAGTTTTGAGAAAACTTGCCAGAACAGGAATATGCCAAATGGGTATCCAAAAATGCAAAAACTACTTTTCAGGCCTAGAAGCGTGACTAATCTACTAGTAGTAGCGACTTAGTCCACTTGTAGATTTGGGAATTTTGAGACAAGATCATGTAGCTTCAAGTCTGCACTTGCTTTTCTAATAGGTGTCTGCACTTGATTCAACAAAAAATTGGATAAAAAGGGTCTCCAAGCTTGAATTAGGGTTATGTTAACTTGAATAGCTTTGATGACTTCTTGACTGCTTTTCAACACCTATTTCTTTGATAAATCTGCCTACAAAGTCTGCAAACACACATGCAAAGGGGGAAAAATGGTTAAGGGTTAGAGTATAGGCGTTTGCCTTGGTCAAACCCCACTTTGGTAATCAAACCCTTGTTAAATAAATGAAATGGAAAGAGAATGATAAACAAATAACATGGAATGTCATAAACTTACCAATCCCTTGATGTGTAAATCTGAAGATATGTAATGAAGTGCTCCAATGGATGACTTGATTGTGCTTAGATTGCTTGAATGCGTAATGAGTGCAAGATTGTAGGAGATTGAGAGATAGGAGATGAAAAATGAGGGGAAAAACCCTTATTTATACTTGTTCTTACTAAATTTTCTAAAAATAACACATCACAGGTTGACCTCAAGGGTTAAAGGACAAAATCCCACCAAAAATTTAAAATAATTTTGAGTTTTGTGCCAAAAAGGACTAAGTTACCAAGGCGACTTAGTCCCACTTAAGCAAATTAAGTGGGTGTCGGGAATTACAGGGCATTAAATGTTGTCCAATGGGAATATCCTCAAAAACACACTTAAAAATGGTTGAAAAGTGTATTAAGGGGTCATTTAAACATGAGAAAGGGTTGAATTAGTGAAGACAATTCTAGAAAAGTGTTAAAGTGGGTTACAACACTTTAAAATAAGACTTGGTAAGTGATAAAAAAGGGGTTATTTAGGTGAATTATAATGAAAGGGTCCTTAAAAAGTGTGGAAGTGGGTTACAACACTTTACAACACCTTTACAAGACAACCTAGAAGTCTTAATGATTCACAAGGGTCCAAGACTTAATGTGAACGTGTTGGATACATTACAACATTAAGTCTAGGAAAAATCAAGCCAAAGTCCATAAGAGAGACTCTAGTGAGCATAAAAATGTCAACTATACATTTTTTGGTGACATAGAGGTGTAAGAACATACCGTTGATGATGTTTAAGAAGTTAGTTATTTTGTACTCGGGGATTTGTTATTTCATCCTCTAGTGGGTTATTTTTGCCATCTAATGAAGTTGGAATCCCAAGTTAATGAGAAAGGTCTTGAATCTTCTAGAAAGATTCTTATAACTCTTGGACACTATCATGACCCTTCTCCCAAAATCGTAATATGCTTATTGATAATCTATGGATGTGATGTAATTGCCTAACTCTAATAAGTAAGCGCACACGCACACACACACATATATATTGCATATATTATTCATGTGGTGATTGCATGATTCAAATATAGAATTGCATCATTAAAGAGATATTTATTTAGTAAGATGAAACCCTAACCCTAATTTGTTGCAATTTGTGATCAGTAGGAAAATTCTAGGGGACATTAGGAGAGGGACATTACAGACACACCACAAGATCTATTTCCTTGTTGATCACTTAGCTCTAAAACTATTTAGTTAATAGTTATAAGAAATCATTTATGGTTTTCTTGGATGTCTTTGGCTTATATATTAGAGCTAGATGATAGTGATTTGAAAAGAGGAGAGGCGTTTTCTTTGTAGGGTTATGCTATCAAATTCCTCTAAAGGAGCAAGATGTTATTCTCCATGTTAAGGAAAGAGTTTGGAAGTGTATTGCAACATGTTTCTTGTCATTTAACAACATATTGGTTTAGTGCGCTTTGGAGGGTGGGGTTTTTTTATGCGAAAGGATTTTCCCAATGTACATCAGTGTTCTTTCTCTTTTGTCTATGCTTATTCTATTCTTCTCTATTTTGTTCTTATAAATGTTAATTTACATACCATTGTACTACTAAACTTTACTTAGAACTAACATTTACATTCCTTTCCTCTAAGGGTTAATATAATAAATAAATCTATGTCTTGATTCCACTTTATGGGCATACTTGTGTGCACTTGTATCAAGCATTTTATTTAAAAAATCATATGACACTAGAGATGCACGTTGGATGTTTTTCCTTAAATAGAGGCATGATTTATGGTTAGATAGGATAAATATTAAAGTTTCCTTAAGAGCATTTCTTTATCACCTTGTTTATGGGAAAAATCCAAAACAATTTATCAGCCTTGAGATACCCACCCTCTAGTTCATGAGAGAATACTTAAAAATTGACAATAAGATACAAATAAAGTTGTTAAACTTGTTATGAGACATTTCTTTACAACACTTTAGTAATCACCAAAATATCTATAAAAGAATGTTTGAAAAGATAACGAAAGTGGAAATTTTCAAACTTTTAGACATAATCTCATTATGAGATAAAGCACATGAAAGAAAAGGAGACCATGAGAAACATAATTAATAATGATAAATTAAAATAATAATTTTTTCTTTGTTCTACATATTTCTGATTTCACTATTAAAGATGATAAGAGAGATTGTCGATTGATTTATAATGATGGATACAATACCTTTAACTAGAACTTGTGATTTCTATTAACTTTTATAACAAAGTGCTAAATAACTTTAATAACCTTTTCATTAGATTTGTTTCTAACTTATCTTTCCCTTTTTTTTTTCCTTTATTATTTAATGTGGATACTTAAAATTATAAACAACCACAATGTTTGAGAATGATTTCAAACTATTCCCACATAATGCCACATTCATTTTATCCATATCTAAATTTGGAATCAACTCATCTATTACACAAAAGCACAAAACAATTTTCACACAAAAAAATATAATACATGTGAACTAATTATTCCCTTTAGAACGGGAATCGAAATGAACGTAAGGCAGTGCAGTTTTTCCCCATTACAACCATCGTTCTGCGTATACCCTATTATAAATATAACGATGTAAATGATTTTGAATAAAGCGGGGAGGTGCCTTCGAGCAAATTCTAGAAAGATCGGTGCGCGTATATTAGCATATCCACATTCCACAAATGCCTTAACAGGAGGGTAATCAAGAAACCAGAGAGGCGGGCTCTGAAGCAAGGTGTCACGCTCGGGCGAATCGACCAGTTTAGGGAACGCGCATTGTTATTCAGTTAATTCATAAATAGCAGGCTTATCATTTGACCCATCCGGTGACTGGGCAAGAGGGGCATGGCGAAATTGGGAGAGGGCGATAAACGATGGATAGTCCAGGATAGACCCGACGGCACCAATGTCCACAACTGGCACTGGTCTGAGAAAGATTGCTTGCAGTGGTCCAAAAATCGCCTCGCTCAACTCCTTGAAAGCCTTACAGTCCTTGACGAAGAAGCCCTCTCCATCAAAATCACCGATGTTGAAAAGATCGAAGGCGAGGCTTATGTCAACATCCGCAAGGTCAGATACACAGCAATGCCCCACCCATTCAAATGTAAAGATTGCTTTTATATTTCATTTTTGAAAATGCCAGTTTTCCCAATTTATGGTGACAGCTGTGGCCTTCAAATTTCCCATTTTGTGGGTGACCTGCGGTATAGATGCTTTCTTTCTTTGAAAGTTCTGTTGGCTACGCAGCACCCTACATGTTGGATATTATATTTTACTTAATTTCGATACACTTCATATCTCCTGAGTCTAATTTCTGGAGGTCCATTGTTTGAGATAAATACATTTGGTCTTTTATTTAAATTTTGTGTATTCATGGCTTGTTTATTGAACTTGGCTAGTTAAGGTTTGCTCTGGATTTGCTAAAAGAGGGATCTCTTTTGAGCAAATTTATTTTGGTTTGATTCTCTCTGTTATCCCACTCTGTCTTGGATTGTTCCTGTATACCCCATACAGTGAATTGGGTGGGGATGTTAACTATTTTCAATATGTTATAATATTCCTTGAAAGCCCTGATTGATGCTTTACAATTTGAGTATTTAGTTGCAAAATAATTATTCTCCCATAAATCAAGACTCTTCTCTGTCTTGGTTTATTGTTGTATGCCGCATATGGAGAGTTAGGCAGGGATGCTATCTAATTTTATTATGTTATTATTTGCCCTCTGTATTTGAATACGGAGCTCCTCTCTGAAATACCTATTGCTTTACAACTTGAGTATTTAGTTTTAAAATGTTTATTTCCCCATCCTTTC
>VDFB02350497.1:0-39691 GCA_007258455.2 Sequoia sempervirens
TTTGAACTTAGTTCCTGATTTTAGATTCTATGTTTATCTTTAAGTTTTTTATATGTTTTATGTACATACTCAAAATGTACCCAACCCAAAAGAAAAATCCAAACCTACATGAGTACCTTAGTTGTCAAGTGATAATTATTTGTTAAAAGACTAAACAATGCAATATTTTTTAGTGAATAAGCATAAAATAGAAGGAAAGTTGTGCTTCAGGCCATTAATAAAACTAATTCACAACAATGCTGAAACAGAATCTCACGTATTAAAACATCATAACACTACAATAATTGTACAGAAAAAGTCTACATCTAACTTCTATTTGTTAACTGGCTAACTAGTCAACAAAGTTTTTGCCTGGATTCCTAGGATCATCAACTTGTAAACAAGTCACTTTCATAGCAATGATAATTAAAATCTCAAGGAAAATCACATATTTTTTGCCAAGAAAAATAGAATTTGTCAAGGACGAAATAGAAAAAATAGAGTGGAAAATGTAAAACAAAATATAATTAGAAATACTAATCATCTCACCTTGAAATAATTTTCAACAAAATTAGCATCCTCTAGGGTTGAATGTGACCTGTATTTGGTTCTTGAGACTGGTGATTCCGTTGCTTCTATCAGATTACTAATATCCTCAGTGTTTTCTGACCTGAAAATGTCATATTCTGATATTTCATTTTCACTGCATGCATCTCCATGATTAGAAATATCATATTCTTTCGAGTTCAACAAACAAGGAATCTGTGATTCATGGCTTAATATTTGGACATTTTCATCATTAAAATTTGCTCCCTCGGCAAGTATATTTTGTGCACTAGTCAATAGAGTATGGCTTTCTTGTAATATTTCTGCTTGTAAATCACCGTAACAATTATTTTTCCTTTCAGGTGTTTCTCCATTCAAAGATGACTCTTGACCACTGCATGTCGAAACCACCTTGATTTCAGTCCCCATGTTGCTTTCACTAAGAGAATTGGGTTTGACAGAAAAAAATGTAGACAGCCTTTGCTGTTGTGGACATTCATTTGCAAGGCATTCAAGCTGGTAGGGGCCCACTGGAAAAACAAAGCATACAGTTTAGACAACAATCCAAAAGCTTGTGCAACTCTTTCCAAATCAGCTTGCTACCAAATGCAACATAAATATTTAAAATGAAACCATTATTTATTTTCCAATATATTATTATCAAAGGGAAAATGATATCATTTGTGGCCTCAAACTAACTCCTCAAAAAGCACACTAAGTTAAATTCAATTTCAATAAGTTTCTTGCTGAATTAGAAAAGGAGTAAAAAATAATTTTGGAGTGTGTTTTACTTCATATATCATGTTGTTTAGAATGCAGAATTTCTAGAACGAATCCCAATTTTAACTGAGATAGAAATTACAATCTGCAAATCCACTGTAGTAAAAAATCACAATTTCAGCAAAATCTCAGCAGAAAAGACTCAGAGGACCTCTGTCAAGGCCCGTTACTTGAAAAGATACAATTTTAGGTCTCCAATCACTTCTCTGTACTAAACTTTCTTCAATACCAACAAAATTTAAGGTACATTTTTTTCTCAGTCAATGCTAATGGGCTATTTATTTGCCTTCTGTTTTATGAACATTAAATGTTCAAACAATAGAAGCAAATATCTTCCTCAGGATTTCTCGACATACCAAAAGATATAAGATATTTTTGATTTCTTGGGATATTATTGGGAAAAAACAGGAAAACATCAGGAACCCAAAAAATGCAGTAAAAATCAGAACAAAAGAGAAATAATTGATGTTTTTTACATTTAAGGCCATCCTAATTGCATAGTGAGTGACAGAGTGAAAATAAACAGGACTGTACACCATGAATTTTAAAATATGGATTTTCCTCCATAATTTTGAGATCACTGATTACATATAATTGTAATGTAAATTTCTTTAACAATGTTAATAAACAACTCTGCCCGAATGATAAACAACCCTTATACAATAAAGCACAACTAAAGTAAACATGGTCTATTAACCATACCATTTTCAATAACTATAAGGTCCAAGACACTAATCTATACACAAAATGGTAACTACAATTGATAACAACAGTTTCCCTAACCTCTTCAAATACCACTTAAGTTTACAGCCAGTGGCAATGATTATGCCTGGCATTTCAAGACAGCAATTTCCTGTCTTAACAAAATTTCATATTAATCATTTTGATCAGCAATATTTCCTATAATGTTGAAACAGTATTGATGCTCATATTAATTGATCACAGTACTAATAACGATGGTACTGAACACCATACTGATCAACACTGATACAGATCACATTAATGACAGAATGCTGCTGATCAATGATCATAAGAAGATTACTAATAACAGAAGGACAATTATGTCAAAAGACAATAATGATGATAACAATCTCAACCAGTACAAAATTATTAATAGATGATATGTAACAACGAAAAATTCCCAAACAATTACCTCAATAATACAACAATGTTTACAAACGAAGTAAAATTACAATGAGAGAACTGAATGAGAAATTACAATACAATAACAAGAAGAGAATGATCACAAAATCCTTTTGTGTGCCAACTGTTCACATGCCCTTATGGGTCCTAATGATATGGAAAAGCTGATGAGAGTTGTTGAGTGATGCATATTATAGACATCATTAGCAAGAGGCATTTCTTGTTAGGTAGCATCATTATGTCAAGTTTGATGTCTTGTCTGGAAGCACAGTGTAGAAGCCCATAATTGTGGTGCAAATAGATTATCACTTCATCCACAAAGGTATGGAACTGGCAAACAACATCATCCAGGTGAGTTGACCATTTGGTATTTCAGGAACTGCAAGAAACACTGACTGTCTGACATGTGCTGTGATGTCAAATGCTCCACAAAAGCCAAGAAATTCAATGATGCCAGACGCGAGCAAATTTTAAGGTACAAAGTCAAAAGATGCAACTTTTTTTGAGGTTATTCACAAAATCTACAAATAAAGTCCAGGAAACCTCAAAGTCAATCCCAAGACTCTTGTTTTTCACAACACATTTTCCCTTTCTTAAAAATCAATACTCCCTATTGCGTCGATGGCCAAAGGTGAAAATTAAACGTGGAGCTGCAAAAAGTGTACCACTTTGCTTGATCTGCAAATTGCCCCTTCTTCAAAAAATTGGAATAACTGAAGAGTGCCATGCCAAACATGAGTCAAGGTAGTGACAATGATTTCATCCTTCTCTATAGAACTTAATGTGTTGGATCGAGATCTATTAGATATTGATCTCCAAACGGCCTGAGCAAAGGTGCAGTGTGCCTTGTGAAGTTAAAGAAGAAGGTTGGATGCATGCCCAAGTATGAAGTAAGCTCTAGGATGAATTCATTCTCACCACTAGTGCAAAGTATAGCATATGGACCATAACACAATGGTTTGAGTTTGTGGAGGAACTGCTCCTTCTCTAAATCTAGACAGACTTTGTGATCAATCAGAAGTCTGGAGACCAAGGGAAATTGTTATGGTCCTTGTACTTCTGTTGTTGGCATGTTAAGTTCTGTTGAACTTGGTAATGCACATGTTAAGTGTATAGAACACATTTTTCCCCTCTATCGAATTCCTTTGTTTGTGCACAAGTTTTCAAAACCATGTAAGTATGAAATAGAACGTTGAGGGATCCAAAAGCTATTAACCCACAACATGTCTTCACTGAACTGTGCCTGGTTGAGTTGTGGATAGCCATATTGTAGGCATGATGAACATATAGAAGATTATCATCCCATGCAAAGAATGAGCATTGTTATACATTTGCAGCAATTGAAACAGTCTACAAATTTCAAATTTTCAATTTTCCCAACAGTCTGAGGATCGAAAGTTTTATTGTCCCTACAAAGCTTGCCAGAGATGGCTAACAATCTTTGGATCCAGATTGGACTCAATGGAATCAGGAACTCTGAATTTACCCAAACATGCTAGAAGAAAAGTCTAGTAGTGTCAAGTATGTTGATTTTCTATTTGTATACTACTGTGATTGGTATCTTTTAAAAACAATCAACAACAATGAACGCAAAATTGTGCTGATGATTGGTTTTTGTCAAGCTTAATAAAAAAATCTATGCTGAACAATTTCCATGGACTGAAGAGAACTTAAAGAGGTATGTACAACCACAAACTATGGCTTGATGACTTGGCTATGCTACTTCTACTTTGCAAAAAACAATTACATGTATGCCAGCTTCTACTTCAGGGGCCCATGCAGCAGAGGCTAGCAAGAAATGCAAGTTGACAAGTGATGCTCCCAACCCAATAGCTGAATTATTCAATGTACAGATGAAGGATGATGCAGATGATGCCATTGGAAAATTCTTCTTTGCCAATGACATTACCTTTCATGTGGCTTGATCTCCTTATTATAAGGAGGCGATGGCGATGGCAGCAAGGGAGAAAAAATTGAGGACCACAATCTTGGATAAGAACTATTCCGAGATAAATGTCTTAATGGAGAAAATGAAGGAATGTCGGGTGACAAGTGGATGCAATGGTCATGGATGGGTGGACGGACATTAGGCATTGTCCGCTCATCAATATCATGGTTACGTGTTCAAAGGGCCCATATTTTCTTAAGACAGTTGATTGTTTAGGGCCTTGCAAGGATGCCAATTTTAAGTTTCAGATCCTCAAGGATGCTATTGAGGAGGTTGGGCCACAAAGTGTGGTCCAAGTAGTGACAGATGCGGCCCATGTGTGCAAAGCTGCAGATAAATTAATTGAGGCAGCTTATAGACATATTTGGTGGACTCCTTGTTGTGTGCATGCCATGAATAATGCACTCAAAGACATAGGAAAGATTGATTGTATCAAATCAGTGGTCAATAACGCTAGAGATGTGCAGATGTTTATCTACAACCACCACACTTCACATGCACTCTTCAGGACCTTCTCTAAGAATGAATTCTTGAAACTTGTTGAGACTACATATGCCTCCTATTTCATTCTCTTGGAGAGAATGCTTGAGCTGCAAGAGGCATTGCAACTAATGCTTATGACAAAAGAATGGAATCGGTGGCCCAAGTCCAAGACAAAGCAAGGGAAAAGGGTGAAGGATGTAGAGAAGAATGATATTTTTTAGGCTAATGCAAAATGCTGCCATGTCCCACCCTAATTTTCTATGCAAAAAAATTTCAAATTCGTCTCTCCATGTGAGCAGGCATTTAATCAAACAGTTGTCATCTTGTTATACTGAATTTGTTCCCAATTATTTCCAATAGACTATTAATATTCAATGCAGTTTATATACTGAATATGTAGAGTGTGTCCAGATTTAAACCATCTCAGCAAAAATTGGGTAAATGCAAGCAAGAGTGATATTGAATATTTAACAAAGTGCAGATACAATTAATCAACTCAGAAAATTACACAGTTTGAGAAATCACAGTACTCATAGATGTTGATACTACAAATGCTGACCTGGAACATCATTTTTTGAAACACTCCATAACCACCAGCACTTATTTCTTCTGTTCGACCCCCAAAACTGAAGCAAATAACCCTTTCATGTATGAAAGCCTAGATAATAGTACAGCAGTATAACGTACCTTCATTAAATATTATAGAGAAGTCGATATCTCCCTTTTTTACTGTGTTGACCTCTAAATCATCCTCCTAGTCAGCATTCAGGAGTACAGTGCTATTACCAAGGGTGGCGGCTCATATTTGAAGGCTATGAATGGATAAAGGTAACTGCAGCAGTTATATTTGACTACGATGAGCCTCTCCCTTATCATGATTTTCCAAGGCACCATAATAACCCACTTTGCATGTTTTAATGTCTGATGTGGGGTCCAAACAAATATGAATTAAACCTCCTACTTATTTCAAACACCCCGACTCCATATTTTATGCACTCCCATGTATAGCGGCTCCAAAACCATCAAGCACAGCAGAAACTGGAATAAAGATAATCGGTTCAGAAAATATAAATATTGTTTCCTTCTTAGCTACGTCTCCTGCCTGGGACCCTTAAAGCACACTCCAATATGGACAGGTTGGCAATTAAAACATCAATCCTTAGCCAATAAATATTAAATTGCCTCCCTCAATAAGGATGAAGTTTGGCATGAATTCCCCTTACAAGAGTTTCGCCATTCAATAGGAGTTTCATGACTTCAATGTATATTACTTAAACCTCTGAAATAGATCTTGGTGGTAGAGTATAGAGAAGCAGCGGCTCTTACAAGATTGACGGCTCACAATAAAGATTGGCGGCTCTATTTGCCAATTCATTTGTAGGTCTTTCCTTGGTCTTAATTAAAGTGAAGATATTCTGAACTTCCACAACTCCTCAGTCCTCCATAAGTATTGCCCAAGCTTCAGCTATGACTCGGCAGTTAACACTTGATCGGCCAGCTTAATAGATATATTCATTTCAATCTGCAGTTTAATACTTATGACAGCAGAAGCATAGAGAAGCTGCTTATTAATATTCCACTATTGCATACATAATTAAAACCTTATTCGTTCAGAAAACTTGGCAGAATGATCAGCCTGTAACCTCACCAAAAATCCGAAATCTGTTTTCATAGAAGACTTTGCAAATTTCCCAATCATCAACTGGGCAATGAAGCTCTTTGTGAATCTTGTAGTGAATTCACCTAAAATTGGGTTTGGGTTTTCATCCAAGTCCCCAAGGCCCAAACTCAAGGTTTTCTGTCATCAAGCCCTTGAAAACCAAGTTCTCCAAAACCAGAAAATATCCAAGCATCCCTGAAAAAACAGCTCCCCAAACCTTTCATTCTTTCTCCTATAACTGCTCCCCTCCTTTATTGAAAACCCCAGTTTACTTTTTAATTAAACTCCTTATTTCTCCAAAAAGCGATTTTTTTAAAAAATATTTAACCTCTCTGATTATTAGTCACTTTTTTAATAAAATAATTAAAATAATTAATTTAAGTTGCCATTAACTTTATATTTTTTTTGACAACTTAATTAATTATTTAATTATTAAATATTTTTGCACCAATACAAAAAACTGCAGAAAATACAAAACTCCGAATGGAAACGCAACCAAAGGTGCCAAAAACACTCCAAATCACCTCACACAGCTGATAACCCCTCTGCCAACACTCACAGTCCCCAAGAAAACCAATGGCTACAATCAATGATGACATGATCGAAAATGCAGACATTACAAATACAGTCTCCATCATAACTCCACTTTTCCAGGTCAGTAGATATGGGGATGCCAATGCACCTAGCCTTGGAGAGGTGTATGAGTGCATTGATTCTATGCTAGGCCAAATGAAGGTTGTCGTGTGAGAGAACCCCACAGTAGCGTTCCACAATGAGCACATTTAACCAATCATTCATCAAAGATGGGAAAAGCTCAACACTCCCTTGCACATGGCTGCCTATGCATTGAACCCCAAGTGGTATGTGCAAAAGCCTAGCAGAGGTACACCCATAAAAGATGTTGAAGTGAAGGAAGGGTTCAAGAAGGCCATCCAAAAGATGTATGATCCTGAACAAGCTAGCATCATTCATATTGAGTAGACAAAATTTCCCACTCTTAGGGGTTACTTTGAGGAGGCCAAGATGGAAAGGGGAACTATGACACAAGAGGACCCAATTTTGTGGTGAACAATGCATGGACCATATTGTATGACTACATCTCTAGCCATTCATTTTCTATCTTAAGTTTCTAGTTCTTTTGCTACTGAGAAGAACCAATTTACTTATAGCTTCATCCACTCCTTTAAGAGGAACATGCTTACCTCTAAGAGAGCAAAGAAGCTTGTGGTTGTACATTGTGCCTTTTCTCTCATTGACCGCAACACACTTTTGTAAAAGGAGAGTACAGCAACATGATGGGATGTAGAGCCAGAGGAGCCAACACAAATTGATGAGGCTACACAGATAGGGCTGGTTGGTATTAGAATGGAGGAGCTTGACCATGTGGAGTTTGAGTCCAGCAATTCTAGTGATGAGGAGTTTGGGGATGATTAGAGGCCTCACTTCACTCCATTTTGTTATTTTGAACATTTTGATTTGTTATCATCATTGTACTCATTGTAATCATCATAATGAAATCTTGAATATAATATAAATTTCGAATTTGACATTTTTATTGCTCAATGTTAAATTGTTAATGTTCACTTCAAAGTTCAGTAGTTTCTAAGTTTTACTAGTTTGCCAAAGTTTCATTTGTAATTCTTATACATCTTTTTATAACTATTTTTTCAAGTACTATATTTATTTCAACGCTACCCCCCTACCGCCATTGTCCCCAAACTTAGGCCCTTGGTCCTCCCATCCCCAAAACCCATCTTCGAATCCCTTGTCAAGAAACTCCGTGGAACTATGCACATTACAAAATTGTCTACTAAATGAATCACAATGCACAACTGGATACATTAACTCTACACTTCCTCTTCATTGGTTAAATTTGCCTCACATGAATCCTATAGCTGATTCTCAAGACCTATCAGCCAACTAACTACTCTAGTAATAGGCTCCTCCCACTTCTCCATCCAAGAACCTTGCATCCAAGTTCCATAATCACCCAAATCCTCTATCAAATAAATGATGAAGAACAAGCCATTAAGCATGGCAAACAAGTGTTGGATGTCATGCCAGCTCTTTAAGATAGAAAATGGAACACCAAAGAGATTCGTAATGCAACATAATAATTAAGTAAAATTTAACACTACCTATATTAGGAAAAAAAGACAGGGGACATTTAGCACCAATCTAGCCTAGATAGAATTTTATCTACAAGCATGCAGTCACACAAAATAAATCAGTGCATAGTGTGACAATGCTGCAAAGCTTTCACAGACTGTAAATAGACTCTAAACAATAAAAAAAGGAATCTAAATATGCCAACAAAATGCAAAAATGGTGCAACCCAAATTGTCATAGCTATATTCTCTACAAGGAATTGCTAGAAGCATGGTTTAAAAACTCAGCAACTTGCAAAGTTGCAGTTACTCGTGAGTGAGTAGAGATCAGCAAGCCACTCACCACTAAATCTAGGTCTGTACTCACCAATTAACTTGCCTGAAAATTCACGCATTCCAGCAAGTCTGAGAGGAAAGCTTGCCCGCTTGCAGACAAACTCAGTCCACAGCGAAAAACAGTCAAAACCCACATTTTTGCAAATTTCTCCTCTAAGCATTTATGCCTTCAATTCTTTAACAACATTGCATCAATTTATTGACGGTTAATTTATTAAAGTATTAATGTAATATTTAATGGTCATCTTAGTCTTTAGTTAGTTAGTAGTTAACTTTCAATTATTTCCTTTAGATAACGTTTGTTTCTTTTTAGAAACATCGTCTTGTATTGTATTAACTAAGAAGTTTTCCTCTCCTTTGTAAATAACGACTATCGAATGTCAATTATCATTTCATGGCATCAAAGCTTAGGCTCATCTTTTGGCGAATTTTTTGAGCATTAAAAAAATTGTGTTTCCTTAAGAAATTTTTAAAATTTTTTAGAAGTTTTTGTCCGTGAACTCTCTTACTAATTAAAAAATGCAGATTTTTCATCAGCTAAAAAAAAAATTTCAAAAAAAGGAAAAGGAAAGTTTGTGGGTTTTCTAAGGTCTGAAAATCGCATAAAAATTTTCAAGCACATTTCATGAATTTTTTTGTGAGGGTTTCTTACAGCAAAAATCACGGATTTTTTAGAGCTTGAATCGCGTTTTTTTCTTGATTGAAAAGTCACATCTGTTCTTTGTGGTAGTTCGTGGGATTTTTTGAAAGAAAATTGCATCCTTCTGTGATTGATTTTGGGCCAGGATTTTGCACTTCATTTTGTAAAGATTCGTTTAGGCTTTCCTGAGTGCGGCGATTTTAGCGAGGGATTTTCATGAAGATTTTCTTGCTTGTGTTTCCAGCAGAAGGGGTTTTTGAGCGATGGTTTTGTTTTGTCACCTCTTTTCTGCAAAAATCGTCTGTTTGTGCAGTTTATGGGCAACCTGCAGTTGGGTTTTTTGAGCTTCATGGCAGTGGGAGCACTACAAACAAATTTTGTCAGTTTTTTGTACCTGTGCTAGGGCATTTAGCAGTGTTATTTTTTTCAATTTTCTAAAAAGTCGAGCCAAAATTTTTCTAAAAAGTCTTTTTGAAATTTTTTACTAGAAATTTTTTTTTACTGTGCTAGAGAATTTTTCAAGATTTGTGAAAGAGTTTTTGACAAAAAAAAAAAAAAACTCTAAAAAAATTTGTTGATCATCAAAGTTTTTAGAAGGATTTTTTCTAAACAAACCTTGCTTTTTTTCACCCTCTTTTTTTAACGATTTTTTACAAACCGTAGGAGTTGTGCAAAGTGATTGTTTAGGGTTTCGTGTCAATTGATCACAGACTTTACCTCATTTTTCGTGTTTTTGGAAAACGAGAGGGATGGCATCTATGCAGTTTGAACAGGAGTCTACCTTTTATGCATTGTTGGCCAAACGACCAACAAATTGTGTCAAATCATCTACATGGTACATTGATTCTAGAGCCTCTCGGCATTTTACAAGCAGGAGAGATTGGTTCACGGAGTATATGGCTTGCTCTGATTTCGTCATCTTTGGTGGTGGCAAAGAGTATACAATTGTCAGCAAGGGCAACGTTCAAATCACATCTAGTGGGAGAAATTTAATATTTCTCAATGTATACTATGTGCCATGCATGGAGCTCAATTTGCTCTTCATGAGTCAGATTATGCGACACAATCTAAAGTTGGACATCATCTTCAATTCACACAAGTGTCAAATTGTTGATAAGAAGTCCGAGAAAATTGTGGCAGTTGGCCTCAAGGATCATTGTTTGTATCGGTTGGTTGATACTGGAGAACCTCAAGAGCATGCAATGTTTGCAAAGAGTTCTTCTATCAGCACTCTTTGGCATCAGCAATATGGGCACCTCAGCATTTGTAATGTCCTCTTTTTAGACTGACATTGTTTTTGGATGTTTTAGCCTATTTCTAACCCTCATAGGCTAATGAGCATGGTTAGGGGGTCATTTGCGGCAGATATCTAGTCAGTTGATGGGTTCCATTTCCTGGATTCAGTTGAATTGGAGAAATAAGGAGTTTTTTTTAAGATATAATGTTTAATTATTATTAAAGATAACTTTAATAATAATTATTATTTTAATGTTATGTTATAATGTTATATTTGCACTTTATATTATAAAGTTCATATTTTAATATTTGTAAATTGCAAATATTATATTATTAAAAGAGAAGCTTCTAGATGACTTGACTTCTTCTTGGAGAAAAGTATAAACAAAGGGTTAGCCAAGCTTCTAATTATCCAGGGACTGGTATGTGTTTTGAAATCTTGGTTTGGAGAAGGAACCAGCTAGGGTTTCTGCCATTCTTGAGCCTTCGGGAACGAAACTGTCATTGGTTGTGCAATTTTGAGGCTGTGAAACTATCAGCTAAGATTATTGCCAATTGTGGGCTTCATTTTAGAAGTTCAACTTGTGCTTGCATTGCAAATTTTGTGGCCTTTGGCCAAATTTGGAGATAGAGATTATTTGCAGTTTGAGATAGCATCAATTTCATCATTTTGGTACGATTTGGGAATGACAACATTCTGGTTTCAAATTATTATGATATTGCAGCCCTCTTGGAGCCCACGATTTTACTCATGGAGGCCATGACCTGCAACAATTTTAATTCAGTAAATCGCTGTCTTCTTGGAGTCAATATGCTGATTTCAGGTGCTTGTTCGAAGACTTTACAAGCTGCTACAACTTGGTTTGGGCGCAGCAACTCAAGAACAGGGGCGGCACTCTTGAGGAGTGCGATTTCGAGGAAGGAGACATCAAAAAAATCTGAAAATAATCTTGAGAGTTTGTTGGACAGCAAGGAGTCATAGCGCTACAATCTTGGAGCCAAGCAATGTTTCTTCAAGGAGAATTGATCAGATTATGTTGGCAACCTTCTCATATCAGGTCCTTCATGTTAGTGTTATTTGCATTTAGTTTGCATATAGGCGTTCCTTGCTGACTTGATCAGCCCCCTTGGCATTGTAATTATAGGTCTTAATACAGTCTTGAGATTGCATACTTAAGTATTTTGCATTGTTATATCAAATTAGCATAAGTTGCTGCTGTAGGTGATCATTTACATCAGATTGGTATTGTATTTGAATATAATTGTAAAGCCAAGAGTCTTGGCTCATCATTCTATATCAGCATTGTAATAAGATTGGCATATCAATAAAGGAGTAATGAGTTGCATGCCAAATATTTGATGTAATGTTCATATCCATATTGCTTTGATAGTTTGCATGCCAAGTGTTTGACGAAATGTCAATTGGCTATAGGTGCACATTTTTCATGTAGAATTCATGTACATGCATTCAAAAAGATAAAAAGAATTGCATTTGCATTTTGGCTCTTTGCCTAGACATCTTAGTAATCATTTGAAAGCATTTAAATCCCATTTGACATCATTTCAAGCAAGCATAATCAGACTGAAACACAGAAACAGCAAGTAAAGAGGTTGTATGCAAAGTGTTTGACGATATTCCTTGAGCCTCTAATCAACATTTTGAGGTCAGAATTATCAAGGGATATTACAGCATTGCCTACCTCTCTCGGCGCGCTCAAGAGAATTTGGTAGGAGGCTTACCAGAGATTCAGCAGCAAGCCCATGGTGTTTGTGGAGCTTGCCAAGCAAGAAAGCAACATCATACTCCTTTTTCAGATGGAAAGTCTTGGAGAGCATCCAAGATTCTACAGCTGGTTCATGCGGATGTTTGTGGACCAATGAATACTGCATTGGTCACTGGTGCCAGGTATTTCCTCTTTGTTTGTTGATGATTTTAGTAGGAAAATGTGGGTGTAATTTCTCAAGGCAAAGTCACAAGTGTTTAATGAATTTCAGAAGTTTAAGGCATCAATTGAAAAAGAATCCGAATGTCAAATCATAACACTTAGGTTAGATAATGGGTGTGAGTTTTGTTCCAACTAGTTGGTGGACTTTTGTGTTAAACACATTATTAAGCGTCAGCTTACCACACCCTATACCCCTCAACAAAATGGTGTTGTTGAGTGAAGGAATCATACCATCATGTAAATGGCCTGCTATATGTTGGAGAACAAAAATGTTCCCAAGAAGTTTTGGGTTGAGGCAGTGTACACTGCAGTATACCTTCTTAACCGGTCTCCCACACAAGTTGTCAAGAAGATGACCCCATAGGAAGCATGGTCTGGGAGAAAACCAAGAATCACTCATCTCAGAGTTTTTGGTTCGACTGTGTATGTTTGGATTCCTGGTGCCAAGAGGACGAAGCTAGATTCCATGAGCCAAAAGTTGATGCTAATAGGATACAGTGACAATCATAAGGCCTATCGGTTGATTTATGTGGCCACTGATCGTTTGACATTTAGCAAGGATGTTGTGTTTGATGAGGAAAGTGGGCCCTTTTTACTCTCTTCTCCTATCAAGAGTCCTTAGGATCAGCCTCTGAAGACTAAGGATTTGGGAGCTAAGCTTTCAGTAGCTCCACCTAAAGGGAAGGATTTTGATGATTTTGGCATTGTGGAATCTCCAAGGCAAGATCCTATACCAACAGGGAGGGATTTTGATAATTCTAATATTGTGGAATCTCCTAGGCAAGATCCTATACTAGCAAATTTTCCTCAGGATAACCTGGATCAGCTTCCCGATGGTATTATTCCAAGTAACCCAAGTCATGATGATGATCATCCTAATTTGGAAAAAGATGCATCTCCTCCTCGCCCTAAGTCGTGGGCATAGCTCATTGGTGATGTTCATGATGATGAGCTTGTTGAGGGAAGATCATCTAGAGGCAAGAGCAAAAAGAACACGGTAAAATTTGCTCTTATGGCCAACATTCAGAGTGTTTATGAGTCCCAAGATTATTCGGAAGCAAAGGGTAAACCTAAGTGGGAAAAGGCTATGGATTCAAAGCATCATAGTCTTTTGAAGAACAACATGTGGGTTCTGTCACATCTTCCACAAGGGAAGAAACCCATTGGCTGCAAATGGGTATACAAGGTGAAATACAAGGCTAATAGAACACTGGACAAATACAAGGCTCGATTGGTGGCTAAGGGGTTCTCGCAGAGAGAAGGTATTGACTATGAGGAAACCATTGCTCCTACAGCAAAGATGAGCACCATTCGACTTGTTCTAGCCATGATAGCACAGTTTGGGTGGAAGGTCCACCAGATGGACATAAAGAGTGCCTTTCTCAATGGAGATTTGGAGGAAGAGGTCTACATGATGCAGCCTCTTGGTTTCAAGGTTGCAGGCAAAGAGCACAAGGTATGCAGATTGTTGAAGGCTCTTTATGGCCTAAAGCAAGCACCTAGTGCATGGTACCTAAAGTTTGACGAGTACTTGGTTGCACAGGGGTTTCAAAGGAGTCCATGAGATGCAAACTTGTATGTCAAGAACACTGGCAATGATATCATCCTTCTTGTCATTTATGAGGATGATTTACTGGCAATGGGTTATATTTGATTGAACAAATCAAGTCGAATTTGTGTCAGGCATTTGAAATGACAAACTTGGGTCTCCTACACTATTGTCTTGGTGTAGAAGTTTGGTAGATAGGTGGCAGTATCTTCATTTCTCAATCAAAGTATGCCAGGAGTCTACTGGAGAAATTCAACATGGAAGATTGAAAAATCTCATCCATTCCTGTGGAGAAGGGGCTGAAACTTTTAGCCAAATCAGACTCACCAATGGTGAATGAATCTGCGTTCAGGCAACTAGTGGGCAGCCTCATCTATCTTACTGCCATTAGGCCTGAACTTAGTATTTTTGTGAGCTACATTTCTGATTTCATGACTGTCCCTAAGGCGGAACACTAGATTGCAGCAAAGCGAGTGTTGAGATATGTGAAAGGGACACCTGACTTTTGCATTCTGTACAACAAATGCAAAGATCCTAGGCCGGTTGGTTTTACTGATTCAGATTGGGCAGGTTCAGTTGATGACAACAAGTCCACTTCTAGGTATGTTTTAATCTTGGTACAGGTGTAGTCACATGGACATGCAAGATGTACCAAGTAGTAGCTCTTTCCTCAACAGAAGCAGAGTACCAAGGAACAATTAAGGCAGCATGTGAGGCAGTATGGCTTCAAAGGATGCTTGTTGACATGCAAATGCCTCAAGCAGGGCATTCACCCTTGTTCTGTGACAATAAGGGGTGTTAAAGCTTGCCAAGAATCTAGTCTTGCACGAGCGAACTAAGCATGTTTAGCTTCATTGTCATTTCATTCGCCAGCTTGTTGAAGATGGATCTGTGATGTTGCAGTATGTTCCAACTGAGGATTAGACTGCAAACATTCTCACCAAATCTCTCAATCCGGATAAATTTGTAAAATTTCGGGATAAACTTCGTATAGTTAGTAGAATGACCATTAAAGGAGGGTATTAAAGTATTATTGTAATATTTAATGGTCATCTTACTCTTTAGTTAGTCAATAGTTTACTTTTAGTTATTTCCTTTAGTTAGAATTTGTTTCTTTTTAGAAACATCGTCTTGTATTGTATTATCTAAGGAGTTTTCCTCTCCTTTGTAAATAATGAATATTGAATATCAATTATCATTTCAAATTTAAAGCAATAAAATTATTAAAAATGGCATGCACCGTGAAGGTTCCTATACCCTTGAAGACTTGATTTGGGTTTAATGGGTGAGGCCTTTCCCATCAAACCCACCTTGTATTGCAACAAGGAAAGTGCCAGGGTAGCTGCCCCCGAAACCTTGGGGGCTTGTCATCCCTAGACACCCAATCTGGTTTTAAAAAACAAAGAATAAAAAATTATTTTAGGCACCATCAGATGACAAAGCAGCAATTTTTCCCTTTATTTGGCTTGAATAACAAAAATAAGCACTTGTTTCCTTGTTTTTAAGACTATTCAGCATTTTTGAGTTTCCCAGGCTTTTCCTAAGCGATTGAATTACATTTTACTTTGGGTTTGGCAGATCAATCATAATTCTGGGTAATGCTGCTTTGCATAAAAATAGACTTATGTGCTTCTCTAAATTCATTCTTCATTCTTCTCATGAATTATCTAAGTTTAATATACAAATTCATGTATTTTTTGAATTGACAATTATTTGCGAAGTCAGATCCAAAATATAGGCTTGCAAGTGTCTAACAAATCTCAGTTTTCAAATTTCAAACTATGGCTACAAGCGTAAAAACTCAAAAAATCAATCACACAGTTCTAAAAATATCCTGATGCCTTGAATTTAGGGGTCACAACTTCTACGAGAAATGAATTGAACCATCTTGATAAATAAAAATTTACTGATGACCCTAATTCCAAAAGCTTTTCAAGCCCAGATGGCTATTAGCATAACATTAGAGAAACAAATAATAGCCCGTCTAATTGGAGTCACTACTTTTCTTCTGCTAAACAAATGCAAGTCCAAAGCTTTTTAAAAGAGAATTTATTTTATTATAATGATCAATCTTTGTCCATTATTTAAAATTTTGTAAAATGAAGTTGCTTCCTCAGTGTGAAAATATATGCTTGCATTTAGAAACATCCCAATTGATTTCATTATCATACATAACTAGAATTGTGTTACATCCCACCCTAGTTTCTCAATAGATTGTTTTACTTTCCATTAATTTCGCGATGTTATGCTATGAGTTCAAGAAAAACAATGATACTAAGATAGAAAATACAATGTTTGATTTACATTTTGAATAAGTTATGTATACATGATGTTTGTTGTACATTCTGTATGTGATAAGGGTACATGAAGCCCTATTTCAAGAAAGATGTTATAAGTTCTTTTAATATTACAAAGCAATTGTGAATATAAAATTGATTAGATGATGGTTTGGATATTGTCAGACTAACTACTTGTTCTTTGCGAGTATGATGCAGGACAAATCAAGCCTCTACAAGACAAAAGAGGGAAAGTATCATCTAGTAGAAAGGATGCATTTGGGAAGTCTCAACGTTGCCATCTGGGTTCGAGTCAGTAGGGTGAATTTTGGTCAACTTAAGTTTAGGGCTCGTTCTATCCGTTTGGTGGTAAATAACCTTGCAAAGGAAGTTTAGGACTTGGGATTTCTTTACCGTCTCGTCGTCATTTATATACACATATATATAATCAAGTGAGCGAACTTAAGTATACTTTAATATAAATATATATATCTATATATAAGCATAGGCGTTATTTTACTTATGCTACAATTGGAAGTTTTGGTTTTATTCACCAAGTCAGGCAGGTGAGGTAACGTCAACGTCATCAGTTTTATATAATTTTGTTCCTTGTGACGTTTAGGCTTTTACACCAACATGACTATGAGTCACGTGGTTGAACTTTCATGAAAATAATATTATCTCTAAGCATCAAAGGTATAAGGAACAAAGACGAATTAGAAGTCATTCATGTATTGAGCATTTGACATAATTTTTCTGGCTTCTTTGAATTTTGTGCCTGAGACATGGATTTCAGCCATTTGACACCATTGGAGAATCGAAATTCTTCAGTGATCTGTAATCTTGAAGCTATGAAAGACCAATTGAATCATATTGCTACAGAGAGGGCTTCATTCTGGAGTCCATTTGTGCTTACAGGAGATCTACCTTTGAGTTTATTTCCAAATTTTCAAATAAGGGTTTGCTGGCATGTTTGGGTATGCAAACTTATTTATAATAAGTGTCTCTATCTTGTATTGAATATATTTAGGCTTTTACACCAACATGACTATGAGTCACATGGTTGAACTTTCATGAAAATAATATTATCTCTAAGCATCAAAGGTATAAACAAATACTTAAACATATTGAAGTCACGGGTCAAGAGAGAAATAGCGGCTTAGTTGAATATATGAATCTTGTTTTAAATGTTCTTCGAAACTATCAAGCTACCTTTCAATGACGTGAAGAAAATGCTTATAAACGAGTACATTTTCCACCATTTATTGTTCTTATGTAAGGTTAAGCCGCGACATATATATATATATATATGAGGTGGTGGCATTAATAAGTGTAAATATGTTTCAATTTTAAATATTATTTTGGATCCTGCCTTGCTACGGGTGTCTTTGTGAACAATGTTTCACGTGTATCCATTACCACTTACCACCAACGACCTTGATTCCGCATTATGGATGAATGGAAAACTGTTTTGAAACTACTTGCAAACCGTTTCTTGTCTCTATCAACATCTATTCATTCTCGGGCGTGTGGGGATAGAGACAACGGTGGACAATCTTTTACCACCACCTTGAGAGTAAAAAAGCACTAACCGTTTGATCAAGTGAAAAGGAGGAACCAACGTGAATCTGGATAACTACCTTTTGGAACAATCTAGGAAACAGATTTTGATCTTAGAAGATATATACTCCAAAAATAGAGAAGTGACGGGTTGGTCGAATGTAGGTTGAATGCCAATATTAGCTAGATAGAACTTCTTATAAGGAACGAAATTCAGAGTTTTGTGTATTGAAGGATAACTTAAGGTAACTTATGCCAAGAGAGCTTCAAGTTTACAGTCGGAGAAAGATATCAACAAGAGGAGCTCATTTCCAAAGACGTGAGCAGGTAAACGATCTTGTTTTCTAAACAATTTGTATAGCATATTTCATAACGATGCATGATATCAATGAACGCCTGAAACTGTTGCTTAAGTTTTTGAATAAAAGAAGCACTAGTCTAGTAGAACGGGTTTTCGAATGAAAGTTGCTTTTGTGTATTAGAGCAGGTCTGCAAAGGAAATCTACATTGGTATTATAGAACGAAGCTTGAAACTCTTGTATTTCTTAACATGGTTGAATTCCTACATATTCCCTTCAATGACATAAGAAACACTTGTGGGCGTATTCCTTTAGAATCCTGCCCCAAACTCTTAATAGAGTGGCTTAGATAATGTGCAATATGCTAAGTAGATTTATGTTTAGTTGACACAGCAGTGTGGTTCTTTATTTATGTTCTTGAATTCTGAAATGGAGTAATTGTGCAAAGTCTAATGTAATCATCGTTCCACATATATACATATATATATTTCTTTCCTGCCCTCGTTTTTCTTTAATCTACGTAAGGAGGAAGATAAGCTGAAAAGCTTCAGTAAATGTCATGGGCCGAGAACTTCAAGAAGGTGGAAGCCTGTTTCGAATCCTTAATTGGATGGTTAAGGAATGCTGCTTAGGTTGAATAAATAAAAGAATAATAGTCACCACAATGGCAGCCTTTAATCTTTTTCTTGACAGCTGAACTCCTTTTATCTTGAGCTTAAACCATAACCGTAGGGAGGGTAAACCTTTTGTGCATAAGCATTCTATCAGGGCGTGGTGTTACCGTTCTTAAAAAAAAAGACTTACATTTAAAAGCTTTTATCCAGCTTGTACGATAAGGACTTAAGTTCTTGATTTAGTATTTTCTTGTTAAGAATTTTAAGGGGTCTCAGAAAGTAAAAAGACAGAAATCTGCACATATACGGGGCAATTCTCTTCGGTCATACACACATCATTCAAACAAATGTATAGCATTGATGTATTTCTATTTAAACGAATGTCTGCCTTCCTTTTAAGGCAACTTGTTAAGTGTTAAATCACACTTGAAGAATGAAGTCCTTTTACTTGAATGGTTAACCCCATTAAGGGTGAATAAATTACTTAGTAAGATAACCGAAAGAGGCAATAGGGCATAAGTTTATATAGGAGCCCTAGCTTTGTATTTTGAACTTGATTATCAGGCAGGACAGATAGTCTAAGAGCCCTAGTTTTGTATTTAAACTTGAATATCAGGCAGGACAGTTAGTCCTTTAAACCGTAGTATGTAATAGATCATGATAACCGGGCAGGGCAGGTAGTCCAGAGAGCCCTAGGTCAGACGCTTATCCCAAGTCGAGCAAGGTGGTGAACTAAGACTACGCTCTAGAAGCGTGTACAATTGTACCAAACTATGGCCATAGTGAGTGTCGAAGCCACACGTGCACTTGTCAATTCACAATACCCCAAACGCCTAATTTAACCAGAGATGACATACTTAGTATGTTACATCCCGATATTATAGCTACTATTGTATAGGGCAATTGATTGTACTATTTGAATCTTGATGATGAATAAAACATGGTTGATCTTGTTAATAAATGAATGAGTTATGTTTAAATGATGGTTTCATTTGATTGTTACTTCTAAATGATTTTGTCTTGATTAAATATTGCAAACAATTATGGAATAATGTTATTCTAACTTGTGAGATGTTTTTACCTTGTTATGAGCATATGACTGCCGATGTCATGTCATGATGTGCAGGTATGAAGACTGTACCTCCGGGCAGAGGAGAGACATCATTCGGGGAGGAACTTGGTCGGGTAAACAGTAACGATTACCAAATTGAGCATACACACACATACTATAAATTGAGTAAGCCAAGTCTGTTTGTCGAGATAACGGTAAGTCGTCCATAGGCTTAAGGAGTCTAGTTTACTTCTTTGTGCTTAAGAGTGATGATTGTTTGTTTATCAGACTTACAGTATTACGTTCATAACGTGAATGGATATATGTTAATAGGTCAAGTAAGTATGTATATGCATGTCAATACATACGTATGTTCGGCAGATGGATATGCCCATACGTACGTATCAACATGATATACATACATTTACGTGTACACTACGTATTGTGATATACGTAAATATACATACCTACGTTCTCAATTGCCTGTGAATAGTGATATTAATTATATTATTTAATATTGCCTAGGAATTTACATATACAAATACTAACATGTATAAGTGTAAATATTCTGATATGTAAATAAAATATATATATATATTTAATAATATATAAATATAAATATTTAAATTGTAGTTTTACTTGGAAATATATATATATGTATACTCGTTAATATATTTAAATATTAATATTTAAATATATCAACGCATATATATATTGAAGTATACAAATCTACAATAAAGATATATATAAATATATATATTTACAAATATATATATTAAGTTAAATAAATTTATGAATCTTATATTACCGTGGGTAAAATTGTAATCACCTTACATAGTGAAATCTTTATTAATGAATTTAGAAATATTTGATTTTGATTTAAAATATGAAATCGATACATGGCTTGAAGTCAAAATTAATATTTTGTTTTTGAACTATGGAAATCGAAATTTTAAGAGAGTTAAGTATCTAAAATATAAAATTCTTCATTGAGTAAAGTCGAAACATTTGTAAATGAGGAAAAAACGTTTTATTTAGTAAAACTCATGAAAACTGCCTGAAGGAAATCGCGCACATCATGAAAATCGCGTGAAAAGCCACGCGCAGGAAGAAAAACGCGCCAGAAACGCGGGGCAAAGAACTGGTCTTTGAATGGCGCAAATACTGATCTCAAGACCACGAAATGGCAACGTGGGAATGTCTGGGACTTGACCTTTTCGTTTGAAAACAAATTTCCTTGTTTATTGCAACGATATAACCTAAAAACTGAAAACGCCTGGAGCTGTCAATCCGCCATGTGAGAGTTGAAAAATTCTAAATTTGCTGGCTTAATAGGAAGTCGATTCATCTCTATTATAATGACTTAGGGTTTATGAATTCGCCAAGTGTCTTTTTGACAAATTCTGGGCACTTGTTGTCAATCTGCATGCCTTCTAAAAGGGAAAACAGTTGCAATTCGGGCCTATATAATGACGCCCTTCCATTCATTGTGAACACACCTTTGGAGCAATCTGAGTTTACTATTTTTATTCCATATCCATTACATTGTACTGCCTGAGTTTCCTGTATTGTTGAGTTTGATAAAATTCAGTGAATTATTTTCAGCATTTGCCAGTCACAGTGAATTAAGTCATTTTGAGTTTAAAGTGAGGTATTTGTATAGCTGAGTAGGAATTAAGTGTTGGAAACACGTCTGTGAGAAGAGATATAGAAGCTCACTATAGAGTGAAATACTTTCATTTAAAGAAGCCATATTTAGCTGAAACTCCGGAAGCTTATTTGAAGAAGAATTTAAAAGAGCAAGTCTGGGAGGAGAAGCTTTAAAATCAGGCATGAATCTTCCTATTATATAACCTTTGTTAAAGTGTTGTTTATTTTGCGTCTTGTGATCGTTGCTTTCAATTAGCTTTAATAGGAAAGAACCAATTCGATGAATAAAGCAATGCATTAAAGGAGAAAATGTGTAAAGGATTCAATGATTATGGGAAATTGTAAAAAAAGGGATTATTTGGGTTAAGAGTTTAAAGGATTAGATTATTTATCTTGCATTAAAAAGAAATAATAGAAAAAGGTAAAAGGGAAGGATTTACTTGCATTTTAAATGGTTATTGCATGTTGTGTATGATCTCTATATATGGAGAATACGTAGATGTACTTATTATCTACTAGGATCGAGATGATGGCAGAATCAAGTGAAGTCTTTTAGCTTAAGTTATTAGGATAACTGAGACAAGTTAAGTACTCCTAGGATAAAGAATTCCTAGTTAGGAGAATTGATACAAGACACTTGAATACTGTTTTCATTTCTAGTAGGTTCGTGTGATTGTAGGATGTCTGGGATGACGGATTCACCCATTCAAGGACAAACCTATGCGTAGAGTAAGGAAGCCTTAAGTCAAATCGGCCCTGAGTAGTGTTTATGATAGATGACCTTCATTCGAAGTACTGAATGAGAATACTTTGGCCAAAGTAGTGAAAGGTACGACATCCACCTAGATGTGAGATAGTTGAGACTACACTGTCAGTTCATTGTGATCCGAGTACTAGATCGAGATTGTGAAATAGCAAGGTTCTAGTTGAGTAGGACACAACACTATGCTCAATTGGTAATCGCTAAAGGATACCCTACCAATCTCTTCTTCGAAGGGAGGGTCGTTCATTGCAAAATGATCGTGCGGGGGACCGCATTATAAGTCCGTGGTTGGCGGAAAAGCGCCCGAGTGATGTTTCTCCTCCACAGCAATCGGTCGATGTACCAAGATTTGAAAGGACGATCTCCTGGACCTTCTTACTTCTATTTGTGCAAAAGCTTACGAGCTATGTATGTAACTGTATTACTTTAAACTCTGATTTATATTTGCAATGAAAATGAAATTCATGAGGAAACATATAGTAACTTGTACATGTTTATCAATAAGAAAGGAAGAAATTTATTGTAATATCTTTGTTATATGTTACTTTTACATGTTTTAAGTGAAAATTGGAAAGTTTTTAATTTACGCAGAATTGGGTCTTAACATAGTAGGAGGGTATCCTTAGTAGTGCATCAGAGTTAGTTAGGTGGGGGAACACACCAGAGCTTAGATGGCAATTGAGAGGGCTCCCAACGTTACCTTTCGATGAAGGGTAGGGCTGCTTCCAGTTAGGAAGTGTACAGGGGACTGCTTGAGTCCATGGTTGGAGGTAAAGCAGCCAGATGATGCTTTCCATCTCGACAGTGGCATGCCGAGTCTTAGATAGTGCAAGAATCAGATGAGGTTCTCTGACCTTTTACTCTTTCTACTCTGTATTTGATTAGATTAGTATCATGTTGATATTCATGCCTAGTTGCACTTTTATATGATGATGAATGATGATATTCTTTTTCTTTAACTGAACTTGAAAGGAAATGCTGTATCATTTTGATATTACCTTGCTTAACTCTTGAAAGAACAAAAATAATAGTAATTACTTCTCTTGTGTAACTTTTAACCTGTTGGTTTTGATTCATAACAGTTATTTTGTGCTCCAAAGGAGTTGGTTGTTACAAATTGTGTTTGATAAAATGTAGTAGAGTTAGGGACGAACCAAACTTCAAATACTCTAGTCTGACATTCTTATCTCCAGTCATATTACCCAATTATTTAAATATATTTCAGAAGTAGATGAGGAAATCAATTTTTTTTAAATAAAAAATACAATGTAAAATTTTGTTTGCAGCTACACTATCTCCTATCCACTGAGGTTTTACAACCGGCAGCCCCCTGCTGAAAGACCTGCACATGAGTAATACAATAGCTTCAGTCAATCCCTCCTCCCCTAGAATAAGCATCAGACATGGACAAAGCTTGTAAAGAAAAGCCAACAAATAAGAGTGAAAGTTCCCTCAATCTTTAGTGTTACTATAAATTCCAATACAAAAAAACAAGTATCACAAATTAGCAAAAAACGTCATAAAAGAATAGCTTACATACATACAGCATATGTTTGTGTATCACACACACACACACATATGTATATTTGCAAGAAAGAGTGAAAGCATTACCTTAAATTTTTTATCTTGCTGTTAGGCAAATTGCTACAGATGATATGTGTAACCCTCTCTCTTGAGAAGTAATTCTCATATCGTCCCCCATATCTAATCATGTAATTGCGTAGCTCCTAAACGATACCAAACTCATGCAATTCAGATAAATATACAATTCCTACAAATTATAGATATTTATTAATTTCAAGAAAAAAAAACATGTCAGCACAAACAACCATAAAGAATGCTACAGATTAATATTATCATCCAAAAATTCAATAAAGAAAATTCTCATACCAAATGGATTTTGTAAAGAACCTTTCTAGGATTTTTAGTAAGTTTTCAATTTTACTCAAAACCCAAGATGTAATTAATAGTTGTTTGACAAAATGCCAATTAAAGATACTCTTATTTCAATCAACTCTGAATGATGTAAACAGCAATATAGATGGAGGACTTGCTCAAAGTTGCAATGAAACAATCCTTACACAGCATTCAAACAAACATATAAATTTTTGTTGATTGCATGTTAACAGTGACCCATATAATCAACAGCGGAATTAAGAATGGGAGTATCATAAATAAGAGATTTATTGGTACCAATTTCCCTGCTGGCTGTTCAGAGTGGAGTTAATGAAGTACCATGATCTGTTTATTATCACTTCTTCAGCTTCAGCGTCCAAGTAATATCTGGATAATGCATTCAGCTTCTTTGTCAAACACATTGACTTCTATAAATTTCCTTATAGCAGCCTTCCTATAGCTGGACAACCAAACTGACATCTGGGAATTTATTTTATTATTTAAAGTCCCCCACAAATTCTTCAAGCACTGAATCTTCCTGACACTTCCACGTCACCCATATGCAACACTTCAAAACTTTACAACCCTTGACTCCTTTAAAAGTGTATGAAGAACACTTGGACTAGTAAAGAATAGGCACAATACACGAGGTGACTGGAATTCCATGACCTCCCACATAGATGGCAATAGAACCATTTATATATATTTGCTTGTAACTTCCACTGCCTTCACTATCACCTCCTTGTAATCCAAAATAGCAACTCTATTTTCTATGACCTGTGTCTTTTTTTTAACTAGATAAAAGGTTGCTTGTGGCTGGAAAAGAAAGGGCAAAAAAACCTTTGTTTATTCCACAACCCCCTGGGTCTGTGTATAGCAATGATATTAGGGCATCGGCATCCACAAATCAACTTTTCCTTCTGTTGCGACTTGTATTTCCATTTCAACAGTAGCAGCGGCCAGATATGAGGATTGATTCAAACATAACAAATGGAAACTTCGACCCAGCATATATTTTACTTGTTACCACATGATTCCCTTTAATTGCTGCTATTTATGTATGGTGTGACCGGGTTATTTCTTTCATAGTAAAATATTAGTCACCGCCTAGAAAATCCATGTTGGGTGTGATACTCAATCTCGTAATTATATTTATGCTAAAGATCCAATGCCTTCAGATAGGCAGCCAGCTACAATAGGGATGTCCCGCAATGGTTCCAGCTTACAATATAATTTTTCCAATGATATGGCATCCCCATAGCATATGGCGACAAGCATTAGTATATACATAAATATGATATGGAATACCCAGTACAACAAATTAATTTCTCCTTAACAATTTATATTTGTCTGCAAATCTCTATAAATTTGTACCTATAGAACCCCACGTACCTGAAACAACATGAAATGCACTACAATGTGATGTCCTATTTTTCCTTAATATTAAGTATAATAATTATGTCATGCCCCTGCTAAGATCGCAGCAATAATATGTAACTATTTCTTAAAAAAATTAAAATTAGAAATAATACTTAAAACCTTCCTTATGGGCCGACTCCTCTTAGAAGGTGATCACCCAGGTTAAAGAGGTCCATGGCCAGCAATTAATAATCTCCCAAAAAAAAAGCAGCGATCAACATGAGAGAAAAGAAGGCAGGAATTAATAAAAGGAATGATTAAAAAGAGATTAAAGAATGAAGTTAAAAACAGATAAGACAAATGTAAAAATATTACACATAATAGAGAACGGAGGAGAATGAAGCTCTGCAACGGTCATGGAGGTTGGCAACGTTCGGAAAGAGGATGGCATGGGACAGGGGGGGTGAGGGACCCAAGGTGAACAGAACAGGGCATCTCGAACATGTTTGGAGGAAGGATCGATGGGCCCGACCTCAGTCCATGATTTCGAATGGTCGCTTTCAGGAGGGACCAAGTCACGGGCAATCTGCAGGCCTCAAAAGGGGCAGAAACAGGCAAGGTCAGTACTGTAACGAAGCTTTTCGTAGACCCAGACAAAATCAGGAATCAAAGATGGGTCAAAACGCTACCCCGCGGAGGGATAGACATGTTTCCAGAAAGTTTTCCAATGCTAAGAATGGAAGAGGGGTAATGGAATGGAGGAAAAAATCGCCCACGGCCAAGGAATGGGAGGAAGGAAGGGAAGAAAGACCGGAGGGGGAAAAAGGAAACCGTGGTTCTTCATGGCCCAAAGAAAACGTAAGCGGCAGAACCAAAGTGGTAATCAGTTCCTCGAAAATACAGGGTGAAATTTTGAGGCTAGAACAGTTAGGGCTTTTCGGCAAATGGTTTGGGAAATCTCTGAACTGGGAATATTTAGAGAAATGGTGGAAAGAGAGATGGGGTGCGGATTTGAAATTCAAAATGCTCCAAAACGATTTTTTTATGGTGGTATGCCCTACCAGAAACATCAGAGATCAGATTGTCCGGGGGGTTTGGGTTTTAGATGGATGCGGTTTTTATTTAAGAAAATGGTCAGTGGGCTTTGACCCATTAACATATGTGTTGGAAAGCCAACAAGATTGGTATAGTCTACCAAACCTTCCTCTGGAATATTGGGCTCCTTCTATTCTAGAGGAAATAGGAAATCAGTTGGGAACCTTTGTTTGTGCGGAGGAAAGAAAAATTGCCAGGAAAAATCAAACTTATGTGCGCATATGTGTGGAAAACAAGGTTGAAAGAATAATATGGAGTGAGATGGAGCTGATTTCGGACTATGGAACCAGGATCCAAAAATTAGAGAGGGATTCGTTTATGCATAACAACTTGGTTCGAACCCTGGCCTGTAGGGCAAACAAGGAAGAAGCAGGGAAAGCGGTTTCGATGGAAAACCCTACCCCTTCAGTGAATCTTCGCACCTCTGCCAGATCCCCGGTTGAAACCCTACTCTCGCCAAGGGGTATCTCAGAGAAGTCACTTCCTGCAGCAAATCGAAACTCACCTGAAGCAAACAAACTGTTGTCGAGCAACACGGAAGGCCTCTCTCCTAAAAGGTTGTCGCACCCTGTTTTGGAAGAGGGTGGCGACGCTTTGTCAGATCAGGAAACCCAAATGGGGAGGGAGATGCAATTTGAGGAGATTGAAGATAAAATAGTGGAAACATTAGAAATCATGGGAGATAGCTGTCTGAATGTTGAACTAGATTCCCTGATAGAAGTCGGGAAAGAATTAGTGGAGCTGGCAGAGGCGGCTAAAAGGAAGAATGGTTCAATGATGGACGGCCTTTGCATGGACGGGTTAGAGGAAAACTGGGTATCAGAAGTGCAAACAACATCAGAGTTGTTAAGCCCCCAGTCGGGAAAGAAAAGGAAGATCACAGAGGAACTACAGGAGGCAAAATCTCGCCTAGGCATTCACAGACGTGATATTCTTAAATTAACACCAGATTGTGGAGATCAAAAAAAGCGAGGAAGAATCCCTAATCAAGAAAAGAGAAAACAGGATGGAGAAGCAACTGGACAACAAAAAATCGATATAATGATTAAAGTAGGGAAGGGAGACACCCTTCCTGAACAACAATGAAAATCTTATCCTGGAATGTTAGGGGCTTAAATGCCCCTAACAAGTGGAGCCTTATTAGGCGCCACATTGATGTTTGTCAAGCAGAAATATGTATGTTCCAAGAAACAAAATTAGGTGGTATTGCTTTGGAATCCCTTGGCAGGAAACTGAAGCTTTGGAAATGGGCGGGAGTGGAAGCGGAAGGTGCTTCCGGTGGTCTGATGATTCTCTGGAAACCACAATCAGTTTTGGTCGAAGTGATGCATTTGAGTCAACATTGGATGGCATGCAAGGTACGAAGCTTAATCTCAAATCTAAGCTTTAACTTAATAAATGTGTATGGACCTTTAATGTGTCTTCAGAAAAAATTAGTATGGCTAGAACTGGATGGTATACTGCAAAACTTTCATCAGGAACCTAGTATTTTAGGGGGGGATTTCAACGCCATACTCAGGTTGGAAGACAAGAAAGGGGGCTTTGGTAAAGTCCTACAGTCTCAAAAGGACTTTTGCAGCTTTGTGGAGAGAAATTCTCTTTTTGAAATTCCTATAAGCAATGGAAACTTTACTTGGACGAACCGAAGAAAAGGGTTTGGTAGTATAGCAGAAAAATTAGACCGGTTTTTCTTTAAAGGAAATCTGAGCCTGTTTCCATACTCATTAGACAGCAAAATAAACTCTGGTTCGGGCTCAGATCACTTCCCTGTTCAGTTAATCTTTGAAGGGGACAAGGGCCCGCTCAGATGTCCATTTAAATTTGAAATGATGTGGTTTAAGGATCCCCATGTGTTGTCATTGCTGGAGCAGTGGTGGAATGAATGTCCAAAGGTGGGCTCAAGCCTTTTCAATGTGGTCACAAAATTAAAATATCTCAAACAGTGCTTAAAACAATGGAACAAAGATTGTTTCAAAAATATCTTTGCAGAGAAAGTGCAAACTGAGACAGAGTTAGCCTCTTTAGCAGAGGTAATTATGAAAAATGGTATGAATGATTCATGTTATTTGGAAGAAAAGGCTTTGAACAGCAAGCTTAATGATTTACTGATTAAGGAAGAAATTTTTTGGAGGCAAAAATCTAGAGAAGTTTGGTTAAAAGCAGGGGATAGAAACTCAAAAATTTTCCACAATTCCACAAAAGCAAGACGGGAATACAACAGAATTTCCTGCCTGAAAGTTGGGGATGGAAGTTTGATAGAAGACCTGGATGAGATTAAGACTTCTGCAGTTAATTACTTTCAGAATTTGCTTAATGACTGGGAAGGTTCAAACTGGAAGGTTCAAAATACATTATTGCAAGTCATACCGAAACTGATAACACAAGAGCAATCAAATTCTTTGAATGCAAAATTTACAGAAGAGGAAGTGAAGAAGGCAGTTTTTGAGATGCAACCAGAGAAAGCGCCGGGTCCGGATGGATTTCCAGCTGGCTTCTTTCAGAAATGTTGGCACTTTCTGGGCAAGGAGGTATGGGAAGCTATAGAAGATTCGCGATGGCACAAAAGGGTGCTAAAAGAAGCAAACAACACTCTTTTGGCGTTGATTCCGAAAAAAGAGAAGCCTGAACAGTGGGAAGATTTTTGTCCAATATCGTTATGCAATACAATCTACAAGATTTTAGCCAAAACTGTTGCTAACAGACTAAAAAATATCCTTCCTTTTATTATTTTTGAGGAACAAACAGGCTTCGTCCCAGAAAGGTCAATACTGGATGGAATCATCATAGCTCAAGAAGTTATTCATTCAATTCAAAAAATGCACAAGTCGGCTATGCTATTGAAACTAGACATCAGGAAAGCATACGACAGAGTAAATTGGAGATTCCTCTTTAAAGTAATGGAAGCATTTGGTTTTCAAAAGGGCTGGTTAGACTAGATTTTTGGATGGATTGCTAGCCCGAGGTATTCTGTATTGGTAAATGGATCTCCGGAGGGATTTTTCACTTCCTCAAGGGGCCTGAGACAGGGGGACCCGTTATCCCCCTTCTTATTCATAATCATGGCTGAGGCCTTGGGGAGGTCGATTGATAAGGCAAAGGAACAAGGTGGGGTTCTTGGCTTGCAAGTCACTAGTAGGCTTCCCAACATTTCACACCAGCAATTTGCGGATGACACAATGCTTTTTGGTGAAGCAACAGCAAAGGAAGCGAAAAATTATAAAAAACTGCTTGAAGAATACTCCAAGGCTTCCGGTCAAGAAGTAAGCAAAGCGAAATCTGAAGTTTTCTTCTTTAATACACCCTGTCCCAGCGAGGTTCAAATATTACGAATGCTGGGATTCAAAAAAGGTCAGCTTCCATGTAAATTCTTAGGCCTACCTTTGGACAAAGGTATTAAAAATGACAGTGCTTGGAGCTCAATGGTTACAAGATGCAAAGAGAAAATTTCTGCATGGAAGAACAGATGGCTTTCGTGGGCAGGTAGGCTTACCTTGTTGAAATCTGTAATATCGGCACTTCCCATTTACATGCTGTCATGCCTGCAATTAACTAGTGGAGCGAGCAAAGAATTAAACAAGATAATGAAAGATTTCTTCTGGAAAGGTAATTCAGACCAAAAAAAGATTCCTCTTATAAAATGGCAGAAAGTATGTGAGAAGCGTGAAAATGATGGGACAGGCTTGAGAGTTGTTTCAAAGCAAAACAAGGCTTTAGGGGCGAAGTTGGCTTGGATCATCTACTCCAAACCTAATCTAAAATGGGTTAAGATCATCAGAGCAAAATATCTAGTCCCCGATCCAAATTATTTCCTAACTGCAAAATCCCTCCCTTCTGGATCCCGGATTTGGAACTTCATCAACAATTCCAGAGACCTGATCTCGGATTTTCTTACGTGGGAGGTGAAGGATGGTCAAGGAGCACTATTCTGGGAGGATTCGTGGGAAGGCCATTTTGCATTAGCAAGGGTTCCTGAATTTTCCAAAATAATGGAAAAAACTAAACAGTTATGGGGCACAAAAGTGAGGGATTACATAGACTTTGAGGATAATGCGAAGGAAGGAATTCGAAAATGGAAATCGGTGAGATCACTGAATCTGGGAGTTCAAGAGACAAAGCTTTTTGAACAGGAACTAGCAAAACGCAGAATATGGGTCAGAACGGGAGAAGACAGATTGAGATGGGATGCTGCTTCAAACGGAGTCTACACGACCAAGGCTGGTTATAATGTGTTATCAGTCTCTTTAGAATCCAAAGCAGAATTACCCCGCAACCTGTGCTGGAATAAGGCTTGTTTACCGAAAGCAAGGATCTTCACTTGGGCGGCCACGCAGGGCAGAATACTTACAGGCGACAGATTTTTAAAATTGGGATATCACGGCCCAACTAGATGTCCGTTATGTCATATGGCAAAGGAGACCGTGAACCATTTATTATTGAATTGCTCTTGTACTCAACAGATGTGGAGCTGGTTATGCTCTAAATTAAGTTGGTCCTCTGCTCTTCCGGGTACTCTCTTGGACTGCTTGAAATCTTGGCCAAGCCATGATCAACCTTACATCTTTGGAGACCTTTGGAAAATGTCTCCTTCAATCCTTTTGTGGGAAGTATGGAAGGAAAGAAATAGACGTATTTTTCAGGACAAAGAGATGTCTATTCCACGGTTACAATGCAAGATCGAGACTTGCATTATAGAGCTCTTCAATGCTCAGGTGCTGGAAAAAACAAGAAATCTTAATTTTACCAAATGGGATGCTTGGATCTCGAAACAATGGTTTGGCATCAAATCCCCTCCAATGGAATGCTCAGGAAAAGTTGCATCAGCGGAACAACGAAAAAAAACAAAATGGATCCCTCCTGAACCGGGGTGGGTCAAATTAAACTTTGATGGCGCTTCTAAAGGGAACCCGGGGCCGTCGGGAGTAGGTTGCATAATAAGGTCTAGTACTGGTTCGGTTTTGGCAAAATTAGCTCAGCCTCTGTTAGATGGCACGAATAATGCTGCAGAATTCCAAGCTCTGCTCCTGGGTCTTAAACTAAGCAAAGAATTAGGCATTCAAAACCTGGTCATAGAAGGAGATTCAACAATTGTCATAAATGCCCTAAGGACAAGGCAGATTCACAATTGGAAATTGGGAGTTTTTTTGGAAGCGGCCTTGGAACAGCTAACCAACTTCGAGCAAGTCATGTTAAATCACACTCTCAGGGAAGGCAACGCGGAAGCAGATCAGTTGTCTAATCAGGGTGTATTTGGACCTGGCTTCAAAGAATGTTCAAAGATGTGATTCATTGTGGGCGGATGGGTGGGCTCCCACCCTCGCCCCCCACACAGACAATGGATGTCTATATGGCCGGGTGGTGGGGTGTGGGATGGACGCGTGGCACTTGGTCGGGCGTTGGTAATCAAACCAACCTATCAAATTTAGCAGTTTGCGAATGGCAATGGAAGGTTTAATCGGCCGCCTCTTTTCTCGGACAAATTGAAGGGAGTCTAGTGGTATGATGGGCTCAAGTATCACGAAGCCGGCTGGGGGACACGTAGTGCACGGCCTACATTATTCTGAGCGAGGACGTGCCGAATGGTAAGCTCCATAAAATGCATTGATTACAGGTCTGCGGGGGAGGAATTTCCTTTCATGCGAAGGACAGATTTGCAAAGCTCCTAATCTCGATCCGTACTCGATGACTGACGGTTCATTATTGGGCTCTCATGTTAAATTTAGGAAGCCCTCTCCTAAATTTAGGTTCGGCTCCCTGGTTTCTGCTTTTATGTTTTTGTTGCAGGGTGATCCGGGTGCATCTTCGGCAATGGCGAGGCTGGCGAAATCGAAGTTCACCATCATCATATCGGCGGAAGGTCTTGACTCCTTCGGGGTCGACACCCCTGTTTCTCTAGTGGCAATAGAAAGGCAAATTGCCTTTCGGGAAGTAACGGACCAGCGTCTCAAACGAATCTTGCTTGAAGATGACCCAGCGACGGTAGCAGCAGTGAAAATGGTCCTTGGAAAGGAACATTTAGAGCGAAAAGAATTTGCAAGGGACAATACCCAAATTTCATCCAGGTTTCTTGCTTCGCTCTTGGACATTGCCACCCAGAAGTCATTGGCTAAGGATTTGATGGCGCGACTGTTTCGGAAGGATTTGCTCGGGGGCATCGATATCTCCCTGAAGGCGGCCCTCTTGGGTAAGGGCATACCATGCCCGGCGGACCTGGCCACCATGTGGGACTCGAATGATGCTATCAAGATTTACCCCTTTCTTTTGGATCTCAAAGGCTCCGAATTGTCCCGGCATCGCACACTAGCAGACGAGGCAGTGGAGTTTCTGAAGAAAAGAATGAAGCTAGTGCCAGTGGAGGGAATGGACTGGGTGGAAAGTTTTATATGCTTTGCAGAGGTAAATGGTTTATGGGTTTAAGTTGGGAAGGGTTATTGTTCGTCTGGTCTCTGCCTGTTAATGTCTTGGTAATCGTGGTTTCTGCGAACTGGAGTTTAGTTTTTTTGTAAATTTGTAATCTTGGAGGAAGCAAGTCTTTGTTTTTATTTTGCTCGATGCTTCCATTTTGGAAATGGGTCGAACTCTGTCCTGTTAGTTTTTTGGCTGTTTGAAGCTCATCGATGGAATTTTCCTGCAATGCAGACGCATGTATATTTCTCTGAATATATATAAAATCTTCACCTTACGTATCAAAAAAAAAAAAAACAGATAAGACAAAAATATCTGAAGGCAGCAATTAAGAAAAGATTAAAGGCAGCGCTAAAAACTAAATAATACATCCTTTTTGTTAGAGTCACCTCCATTCATAAAGAGGTGGGATAGAATATATAAAGGCAATGAAATTTGAAGTTAGAGGAGAAAAAATAATGAGATAAAAAGCAGATGCATGAATAGCAAATGAGGACAGAAATACAAGGAATATTTTCTGAGTATCGAAAAAGATCAGAAAATAGAAATCTGCATTCAGAAAAGCACAGCTATTAATACAATAAGTGATTGGTATGCATTTGATTGTATATGCATTTAATGTATAATATTGGATAGGCATATAAATAAATGTATAGCTAATTTCATAATGACTAATATGCAATAAGGAGATATATGTTATGTCTAAATGGGTAAATAAGGAAATAGTGAATTTATTATATTATGATAATCTACATCCTTTTCTTTAAGCAATCATGTGTAGGGTTGGCAAGGAAACATGTTAGGGAAAGGCGGTATAGGTTCTCTCAATGTAAGTACACCACCCTAAGTTGGATGGAATTGTCTTGGTTGGATGTTCCTGCCACTTGGGCCAGGGGGGTATGAGCACGCCCTTGGTCTTAATTGAGATGAATAGTGTCTGGTTCTCACAATGTAAGTACACCACCCTAAGTTGGATGGAATTGTCTTGGTTGGATGTTCCTACCACTTGGGGCCAAGGGGGGTATGAGCACGCCTTTGGGCTTAATTATGATGAATTACTTTTCTGGCGCCCTATCATGTGTTTCTCTCCAATCCCTACCATGATTGATTATTGGAAAAGAGTCTATAGATTGGATTCAAGTTTAAGTTGTTATCCATTATTTCATAAATGTTGATAATTCATTTATCTCTAAGTTCAACATTTATTAAATAATTTACTATGGAATATTATTTATAAAACAATTTTATATTGTGTAAGTGTCACTTAAGGCAAATTCAGGCATACTCCAAGTAGGGGACATTACATACAAATTCCCTCTATATTCAAACAATCATCTCAGCTATGAATCCCACCACGAAATAATTCTTACATTCAGCACAAACTATGATCTTGAACGAACCAAGCCGTATTGGCTAGGGAAGATCTTTCAATCCCCAAACCAATCTTAGGGTTTCATCTAAGGCGTTTGAGATGAATAAAGTTCAATCTCATAGAGAAAGTAGGATCCAATAAAAATGTTCAAAAGCCCTTTCTCTTCTCAAAACCCCTTTCTCTTCTCAAAACCCCCTTTTATAACTTTTCAAGAGAAAATAATTTCTTTTCTTTTCTTTTCCTTCTATTTTCCACTCAAGCTATAAAGTGTCATTTTCACAAAATCACTTTATAATATTACTTTCATAAGGATTATAATTTAATAATAAGATACAAGTTGCCTTTCAATAAATTAAAACAACTTTCCGAGCAAAAGACATAGGAGAATGGTGAATTCTAATAAAACACAATCCTTGATTACATTAACTAGAAAGAATGCATTAAAGATAATAGCACATTTTGCAATGGCAAAGATATCAACGATGTCTTTTAAGGTAAAAATCCCACCAAAGGAGGAGAAAAGCAAGTTAAGGAAACTTTAAATCCTAAAATGTATATCATCATAACTAACTCTAACATGGTTGATGTGGCAAAAATAAGAGAAAGGTTCAACAGTGTTACTATCTTTTTTGTTTGTCTGGATAAAGATTTTTTCTCATCTAGAAGATTTTTTTATGAATGGATTTTGAATGTATGGGGGGAAAAAGAGTGTTGCGATGTGTTACAAGTAGAGAACGCCAAGTCCATCATGCCACATTTGAATGGTAGAATATTACTAGCTGCCAAACCAAAAGTTGTTATTCATGAAGTGCTTTACTTTCAATTTGAAAGTAGAGTGATCCAATGTACCAAACAATTTTAAAAAAGACCATGTCACCTAATGTGGATAAAACTTCCCCTCCCAAATAAAATGTCATAGCTGCAATGGCCGCCGAAAAATAAAATAATTTTGTACTTGAAAAAATTATAAATATGGAAATGCCCTTGTAAGAAAAACAATTCTTCCTCCATAGTAGAATATATTGTCATTCATACCGAGCTCCCCTCAATGAAAAACATTAAAGATAACAAAAAGATTAGTATTGAAGAGATACCTAAGAAAAAAAATGCTTGAGAATTGGTTTTGGAAACTCACAAAGGTGATAAGTAGAACCTTGAGCCTCAAGATTCCCAACTTTCCCTATACGACGAGACATAGGTCCAGTTAAACCTTGTGATCAAACCCATAAAGTATCAATCCCAAGTGGAAGGACTAAACATAAATATTATCAAAGGATCACCAAATAAGTTACAATTGTATAGGAGCAAATTTGCACCCCTTGCGCAAATTCCCCTTCCGTACATCCTCACCTTCGAAAACCAAATCCGAAGTTGAAATTCCACATCAGCTAGCTGACTTCCTTCCACTTGGTATTTGTCCTTTGCGTCGATAGAAGAATATTTGTCGGGGATGACCACACGACGCACAGACGTCCGCAGGGAGCGCTTACGTCCCTGACGAATTCCTACATCTGAAGTTGGCAGAGGCATTACTCTTCCTATTGGGAATGATTTGTAAAGTCCCTCTTCAACCAACCGACCCCGAAAATGGCAAATTCTTCCCTCTTCTTCAAATTCATCCATTCTTCATTCAATCCATCTTTTTTTTGCATCCTCTGAGCATTCAACTTCATTCTCTTGGCATTCTCCACTCTCAACAGCAGTTTAGCACTCCATTGCAGCAACAACAACACTCCATCAACTCCGTTAAGCAAGTGTGAAGCAAGCCATTGAAGCAAGGGCTTGAGGTTTTGCAACACCTCCCTTCATCGCAGTCGAGGCTATGGTGATTGTTCAAGCTCTCTTTCTCCATCATTAGCTAGTGAGCTCTTGGTGGAGGTGGTAACGTTTTCACTCCTATCCTTTACGATTTGGTTGAGTAGCTATATATTGTTTTGTAGTGTTATTTGTGTACTTCCTTTCTTTACTTCTTTATCATACATTTCTCTATTGTTGCTATTTGGCTGTCCGTGGAGGTGGAAACACCAAAACGGGGGTCTGATTAAGGCACGCCGCTATACAGCCCCAAAAAATTTCCCCTCTTTCTTGTGTGTAGGTGGACATGCATTTGGAGCTAGCTAGCAAATAGACACTTTTGTGAGGTTATCTTCGTCACCTTAGTTCTAGTCTATTTACTTTATCATTTCAATATTTGTTTTGCATACTTCCTCATTCAAAACCGACTCCAAAAAGCCAGCTTGCCTAGCCCAAACTAAAGTTTGAGCCTGCAGAGTGATCTAAGGACTTTATAGTCCTCATCATTCTCGTCCCTCATTTCAAACACCCCTTTAGAGTGAGGTAAGTTAGGGCATCCTTCCGCTCTTGGCTCTCCGTGACCTGGGGCCTTGACGTGGTTGGTCCCCCTCTCTTACAACAACTCCCTTATTTCTTATTTGATTAACAACAAAGGTTGTAGACAAACAATAAATTTTAAGATGTCGAATGAGAACAAGCTAGGGAATTTGAATAATCTAAATAGTAATGGTGTTCTTATTAAGAAAATGCGCCAGTAACATAATATAATATTATTAAATATTGGAGTGTCTATTGCAAAGAGGTTCATCTTCTTATATAGAGTTTGTGAGATGAAACAAACAATTAATACAAATAATAGCTAACATTATTACACACCACTAAGTCACTACCATCAATTTACTACAAAAGGTAAGCATTGTATTTTAACACCCCCTATTGCGGCTTACTATCCTAAAAGAAAAACATACTAACAAAATACAAAAAAAACATGCTAACTAAAAACTTCAAAATAGAATTTAATACTCTTCAAAAGCTTCTCTTTAAAAATAATACTTGGACAAAGTAAAACTCCATCAAGTTGGCTCATAACCCTCATAAAAATGTAACTCCCAAGCTAAATTCTTGAGTTCTCAAATTCCACCTACCTAAACTCTTGAATTATTGGACAACCATCAATGTTGAGCTACATCAACAAAGCTCCATCAAGTTGTCTCATGACCCTCGTGAGGGCATAATTCTCAGGGTTCACAAACTCTCAAACTAATTGGGCAGCCATCCATGTTGAACTTCATCTACACTAGATTCCTCCATGTTTTCAAAGTGTGGAATTCTTAAAATATGTATTCTTTATGAATGAATTCTTCACCATTGTCAACATCTAGTGGATCTTCAACAATAGCTCTATTAGCTTCATTTGGTTTGTCTTTGAGTTGTCCCTTGAGAACATCATTGGCTCAAATTCTCCAATTCCAAGTTGTGCGACCAACACAATAGTAACCTTTATTCTTCCCTTTGTCTTTCTTTGATCTTCTACAATTGATTCTTGAGTATAATGCACTCTCATCTCGAGGATCGCCCTCTATATCTCCAACAACTGTTCTCTTTTCTTCAACTAAGAGAGCAGAAATCAATCTTCTAGAGTTTGGTATAGTATTTAACTAAGTGTAAGAATCACAGTGTTGTATTTAGAAGGAAAACTATTTAACAAAATGCCTATGATATCCTTGCCATCTATTGTAGAGTTGACTTTTGCTAGCTATCTAATGAAATATCTTAGATTGCTTACATGGCTAGACATAGTGACCCCATCTACCATCTTGAATCTAAACAGTTGAACCTGTGGAGAAAAATTTGCATTAACCACTCTTGCTCTAAAGTGTTTATTCAGACTTTCCAAGATTTCCTTGGACAATTTTCCAAATCAGTATGATGTAACTCAAAACCTAAGAGAGCAACACCAATAACGGCTTTCACTACACCATCTCTTCCCTAACAATCAATTAATTTTTTTTCATTTATAGGCGGTTTCTCATTTTCATTTGTTATTCCCTAGAAGTACTTGTTCATCAATTGCATCTAGGATTTTACTTTCCAAGTGTGGAAATTGAGGCCAGAAATTTTTCTAGTAGAAATTTCATTATAAAAAATACCAAACATACCCAAAAAATATCCCTTCTACTCACCATACCCCAAACAATAATGGAATTGGCATTCTACTTGGCAAATCCTTTTTGGATTTCCAAAAAATCAAAAAATTTAAAAGCAAACTTGTACCCAACATTTCTAGTACTGCCCATGTGCCCTAGCCACAACTAAAAATATTTACCTTTTACAACCCATGAAGTATTCCAATTTTTTCGTGCATACCCTAAGAAAACATTTGTTACTTTTAGTACCCCAAGCAAGCTTTCTCTACAATATTTCCACACATTTTGGACTACAAATACAAAAGTTGCAACAAAAACTAACTAAAACATTCATCCCCTCCCACAACTGAATTTTCAATCAAACTTTTGGCAATTTTCTGCCCATATGATGTGCAATTTATACCCACAAGAATGCCCACAGATTTTCTTGCTAGTATATCATGACAAATGACCCCGCAATTTAAAAGCAATTGAGAATAGTAGCGGTACTAAAGGATTCCATCCTTTTCCAACAAATATGGCGGCTCTCTTTCAAAACCTAATAAACAACTCAACTCATACTCAAGCCAACTTGACTCACATACCATATTAATAAAAATAGCAAATAGCACAATATTATATTAGTAAATATTGAAGTGTCTATTACAAAGAGGTTCATCTCCTTATATAGAGTTTGAGAGATGAAACTAACAACAACAAAAAAGTGACATTCATCCAAGATTCTAAATACTAATGATAGCTAACATTTTTACAAACCACTAAGTCACAATATTGACTTTATAAAAAAAGATTTAAGCCTTTTATTCTAATAGTGCTAAGAGAAGTGTTCCCCAATTGATCTATCAACTCTAATACGCTAAGTACCACTATCCAAAGGGAAATTTCTGTTGTCTTAAACCTAGGTGGAGTAGAAAAAATAGTGATCAACATGGGGGTTCAAGAGCCTCTCGACACCCCCATTTGTAGGGATCTATATCGAAGGTTGGGGGATTTATAAAAAAAAGAGTAGGACTATTGGCCTAGATATTTAAAGAAAGTAGATAGAATGTTGCCTATGTC
>VDFB02350498.1:0-22195 GCA_007258455.2 Sequoia sempervirens
CTTTGAACAAGATATATAATTGACATTCATTTCAAGTGTGAGGGTGTGGTTGTTGTTGAAGATTAGCAGTTCAGTCAGATTCCCACCTCCTTGTGTGGGCTGAAGGTGATATCATTGATCACATAGAGCAGATTGGAGAGTTGGGCTTGTGCAGATCAGATTGAAGGCAATCTCACTTCCATCAAGTCAAGGTTTGGTGCCTTGCATTAGGGGTTGGTGTTCCTTGTAGGCAGGTGTCTACTAAATTTGTAGAGGTCTAGGTGTTCCTTGTAGGCTACATTCTACTAAATCATCTTGGTGTAAATCTGTAGGTTGGTGCCTACTTTGAAAAATATTATTTCAATAAAGTTGTATCAATTTGGGGAAATTGGTTCATATCAAAAATTGATTGTAATAAGTTTGAAAAGATTAAAAATAAAAGTTTGTATTTGATTTACTGATTCAACCCCCCCCCCCCCCTCTCAGTAAATCTTTTGTGCTCTTCAAATACATCAATTAGGACTCAAAAGAGGTTTGAATTGTAGTTTGCCATTAACATTTAGACCTCCTGTGCTGATGTGGCCCCTTTATTCCTACCAGGCTACAAAACTTAATGAAAACATAGAAGCCCGAAGGTATGAAGGATGGCAGAGTTACAAAGGCTTTTGTTACAAATTTGGAGTTCCATTTTAGGGTCATTCCTCAGCCACTGATTTTAGAGAGACCACTAGGAAGTTTAATGCTGGAGGACTAGCAATGGGTTAAGTAGGGGGAAAAATGATGAGCCCAAAATATGCTCATCATCTGGATATCATGGTGTACTTTTAATACCTTTACTTCTGTTGATTATGGTTGTTTAACTCTCTTGAAACCTTTTTATTGGGGGATATCCTGTAGCAATACACTTTCATGTTCCTGTAACTGATCATGTTGACATGTTTGTATTTATTACCCTATTGACTTCCCAAATGACTAGTATAGCGCATGTAGTTTTTGAATGATGAAATAGATTTAAATATGTGATTAACGAATGGATATTGTGTATGTGCCATGCACCTTTTCTTTCATATCTGTTACCTTGTGTTTCGTAGGTTGTTGAAGAAAGTATGATCGAGTCAAGCACAGCCAATCTCGGCCTTGCAGTAAAGTCCATTTCCTGCACAGCTTCGAGGAAGCTCTGGCGAAGACTCTTTGACCGAAACCGTTGAGAAGGATTTTAAATGACATTTAATCTGGAAAGAGTGGAGTGCTAGATTCCCTCTGGATCGGGTTGAATGGATAACTCATTTATGAAGTTTGTTCCTCGATTTTGGGATACATTTCATATCCACGTCTTTTTCTGTTCAGTTAGTTAGTTAGTTGTTCTCCTGTTTTAAAAATAAGGTTCCTCCTGCGCAGGTGAACAGATCAGAGAAGGAGATAGATAGATAGAGAAGCAGATTGTGTAAGAGTTAGAGATATGTAATATGAATCAAGGTTTTTGTTAGTTTTCAGAAGCAGAATAGTCAATGTAAATGATTTCACGTTATGAATAAAAGTTGATGAAGTTCTGAGCACAATCTTCTGTGTCAATTAGTTGATGCTTGCTAAGGGGGCCCACGTAGTAAGTATCTGTAGGAGCGTAGTTGTTTATCTTTTGTTAATTCAAGTTAGATTTCATTTCAGAAGTTTCAACACAAGCTCAGTCTTATACTGTTTCTGCAGCATCGGGAATCCATCCCTGTGTTTGTTCCTACAGCATAAGGCCAGTTTATAGTTTGTCCCTCAACTATAGCTATTACGATTTCCACTTTGGTTAGTCTATGATTGAGTTAAGAGAACTTTACGTTATTGCATAGATAGAAATTTCTTTCCAAGTGTTTATTTTTCAATAGATTGTGACTGAAACTGGTTCTTAGTGCATATATTGTGCCACTCCATTTAAAGTTTATGTTCCCTAGTTTGAAAAGTAAATGAACATCCATGAAGAGGTATTAGTCACCTGCTAGAATGTCCACCTGTGGATAGGTTTTGGTCACATCTTCACATCTTCTTTGTGGGTGTGACCAGCAATCATCAAAGGGATCGTACAAAATAGCAAGTTGAGTTCTCTCAAACCCTAGTAGTACAGTGAGGGGTTTCTTCGAAAAGAGCCACGACCTAGTAGAGGTCCTAGGGTTACAATGGGTTTTGAAACCATATGAGCATGGTGAAACCTAGACTGAAAACCTATAAAGATGGACCAAGGAATGTAGAGAATAGGGTTTTTCATCATTTCTTTCCAAGAAATACAAAAATATCTTACATTTTTAACAAGACATGGAGAGATAGAAGCGAAGATAGAGAAACCACCACAAGAAATAATAAATATCTTCATCTTTTTGTTACAAACAAAGCAAAAGAAATGTTTTCCTTCACATCAAATAGAATGTGAAAATAATCTCAACATTTTGTTCAAGGAAGGAGCTTACCAACACTTTGTCACATTTCAATTTGTGCAAGAATGCCCAAAATCTCGAGTGAAGCTTCAAACCCTCGGTGGCAGTGTCGCAACATGAAATAAAATAGAAGGTGAAAATGAATACAATATGATCCCATGAGTAAAGTTAGGGATTCTTTTGAGTTTCTAAATGTAAACCCTAACTTTGGCCAGCCATAGTCTTTTATTTTCACTTTTATTTCATAAAGTGGCATGAAAATTATTACTTGGGAGTCCACGGGAGTCATAAGGAAATAAGAGGATTAAATCTACCCTTGTATTTTTGCATGAAGTTAAGAAAAAATAAATATGTAAACAAATATTAAAGGTGATATTTTACAAATTACCTTAATATTTGTCATGTAATACGAGAATAAACAATCACATAACACTTATTAGGTTAAATCATAACTGATTGTCTTTAATACTTGTTCAAATAGTTTATTCTTGTCCCAAAATCATGCAAAATAGGAGTTTAACTAAGGTGCATTTGGAGTTCTATTTTTGACTTCAAGTCAATTTGAGGTGATTTTGGAGTTCCCTTTGATCAACCAATTTGAGAGGGGGAGTTTGGAGCTAAATTAGCTCAAATTTGGAGCAATTATGAGTCCTCTTTTTGGGGCTTTTCTATTTTTCTCGTGAGATGGATATTTTGGAGTACAATTGACTACAGTTGACTCCTCTTCCCGCTTTAGGATTTATTTTGTATTATAGGAGGGAAAAATTATTTTTTCCTTATCTCTTGCTTTTTGTTCTCTCTTGTATGTTGTAGAGAGACTTAGAAGTTTTCATAACTCAATTATTTTGACATTCTTGATATAGTAGTAGTTTTTTCAACTTATTTTTCCAATCATTGTAGGGATTCCTTCTATTATTCAATAAAATATTAGGTGTTTACCTTCTCTATTTTAGGTATTTTGTTACTTATGAATGACTTTGATGCAGATTTGATGTGTTTAAAGTATAAAGAACCTTTAAATTTATGTTTGATTCATAGTTTCATGTATACAAAAGCAGTTAATCATCACAAGTCATAGGTTGTACATTGATTTGTCTTATCCTCCAAGCTTTGAAAACTCTGCTTTCCTTCAAAGAAGATAGATTTTCCTTTACATGAAATATTCATGTGATTAGATTTCCCAAACTGAGTTGTGTAAACAAATATTTTTAGAAGTATTTGTGAATCAAACTACAAGTTATTTACATTTTGGTGCATCACCTCCTAGAATTAGCTTTTCCCTTTCATCATTTATCCTTCTCCCTTTTTCCCATAAAAATCCATTTGTTTCTAGGAGATCTAAAGGGGAACTAGCCCATAATGTAGAGATTCATCTTCATCATGAGCAACCCATAGGCTCGAAGATGTTTCCATGTTTCACAGGATTGTTGAGCCTTCAAGCTTAGCATTTGGGTGCAATCCTTCATGACAATAGTTTTTGGCACACTCAGTGGGACCAATTGGACTATTTCAGTCCAAATTTTTCTCATATATCACTAATTTTTGGTGTGTATTTCAATGATCTCAACCTTTGGAGGTAGGAAAACAACACATCTAGCAAATCTAAATGGAATTTCTACTGGTTTCAGTATGATCAGCCATATCAAATCAACTATACTACTGGTTTTAGCCCAAATCCCATGGATTTTCAAGAAAAGTGGCATGTTCACTCCTTGGTAGCCTTCATATGCTCAAAGTCAGCCCCAAGAAGCTCATTTTGTTTTCAACTAGTATGGCTATTCTCCCAATCACACTCTGAGTATTGAAGACATGAGCTTCAAGGATATAAGGTTGTACTTTGAAAGGTAGCTGAGTGAGGTTGGAGGAAATCAAGGGTATGAAGGAGATCAAGAATATATTTTGTAGTAAGAAGAGTTGATTTACTCAGATTATCAATACCAACAAGAAGAGGAGATACAAAGAAGGCAGTATGAAGAGTATCTTGCAAGTGAGCTTTCTACTAAAGAAGAAAAAATGAGAAAGAAAGAGGAAGATCTCATAAGGAAGTTTGTTGCATTGGTTGACTGAGTACAAAATTTTGAGGCCTAATCAAAAGAAGATAAGCCTACAAAAGAAGAGCTTCCCAAGTATGAAATTCCAAGTTTTAGGAAAGGTAAACCTCCTAAGTTTTAAAAGCCTTCAACCTATGCAAGATCTAGAAACTAATCAAGAGCAGCCTAGTATACCTCAAGAGCAGCCATCTCCATAATTTATACAACCTCAAGAAGGTCAACAAGACTTCAATAACCATCCTTCTTCCCCTATCATAATTTTCCTTTGTAAAGATGGACTCTTTGTTTATCAAAGCAATTGGTTTACTGAGTAGAAAATAGAGGTTTTTGAAGAGGAAAAGGCAAAAAACAATTCTATTGATATGCTTGCACATTGTGAACAAGATGGAAAATTAGATTTGCAACAGGAAGTGGATGATTATGATCAAGCACGGAAATAGGTTGAAGAGCTTGAGAAACATAATGAAAAGGATGATTTCATGTTTTTATTTGATGAAATCCCTTCTTTCATTGAGCAAGATGAAGAAATTATACAAACTTAAAAATAATCACAAGTTTTGGAGCAACTGAAAGAAGAGGAAAAGCATGAAAAAAGGTTGGTTCATGAGGTAAAAAACACTCCTCTTTTATCAAAACCCCAAGAAGAATGTGATGAAGATTCATTTTTTAATTATCTTGAAGTTTTTGTTGCAAAGTTAGGCAATGTGAAAGAGGTTTTAGTTGATGTGTTTGATAATCTTCCTGGTTTTGTTGATAAAAATGAAATGAGCATATCTATATTTAAATCAATGCCAAGTTTTGAGCAGCATAATAATGAAAATCATTTGGAAAAGACATTGATTCATGAGAAGATCAATGAGAATAGTCTTGACTTAAATAATCAAGAAATTGAGGCACATGCAAGGATTGTGCAAGATGAGCAAGAGTAAAAGCAAGACACTGCTTTCCAAGATAACCAGCAAGAAGCCAACAATAAAAGTTCAAGCTTCATCCTTTCAAGAGGATGTCCCATCAGAGATATTGCCAAGAAGGATACCAGCAAGATACAACAAGCTTTCAATGCACCCAAGGATGAGATTGCAATTGAAGAACAATAGATTCAACTTACCCATTCATACCAAATCAATGGTATGTTTGATCAAATTCAAGAGATGAGTGAGTTTGGTTATGTTCTCCAGGAAGCATTGCAACAGTTTGTCGGGTATCTTCTTGGTTCTCACCTCTTACCAGCAATTCATAAAAATGTAATGCATCCTTTGTTGGTTAGAACGGGGAGTTATTTTACAAAATCAGTTAATGGATTTTTCTGAACATCATCCTTTTCTATTTAGGGTAGAGTAGATTAGATATTTCTTTTAAATAAGTGTTGATTGCACATCTACTTCAGTTTAATTTTCATTTTCCAAGAAGTGTTGTTGTATAGTTTGTTGGCCCTATTCAGAGCCATTATAGTTTTCTTTTAGTTTTTTTTGCTTTTGTTCAAATTCTAACAGCTAAGTTACAAAGGATTTTCTAAGTTGAAAAGGGAAATAATTAACTCCTATGCCCAATGGATGCTAAGGCTACTGGTGTAGAATGCTTAGCAGGCAAGCATATAACAGAGGTCACCAAAAATGTTACCAAATTGTGCTTTTCAGCACAATCAAGTTAGGCTAGAAAAACATTGATGTTTTCTACTTTGTATAAGGAGAAAGGTACACAAAAGATTCTGCTAAAGTTACTCATTATCTTACAAATAGTGCCAAGAAATGAGTTTTCAATTTTCATTATGCAATTGTTTTACAAAAAGGAGTAATAGTACACAAACTTTTGCATATAGTAGCTGCTTAGATTTATTACAAGAAATATGCTTATAAGTTTACCACACAAGTTGTGGGAATAACTAAATAGGATGTAATAACAGATAAATTGTACATTTGAAAGTAAAAGAACACATGTAAGAGAGAAGGGATCTATCATTGCCTGAATGACAAACCCTATTGTTGACCAACTGTATCTTCAATTCCTTTGTTGATAGCTCCAAAGGTGTCTGCAAGGGACATACAAAATTATGTTAGAGCTCAAGATTTCGTGCCCTTATATGCCAAACCAACAAATATACAACCTATCTCTTATTAAGCATCAAGTCAGAGATTCAAAGGTGCCTCAAGATTAGATACACGGTTATCATAAAAATCCAAGAAAATTCAAGATCATCTAATCATCATGAGAAGCTCTTGGCTTCTTAGTTTTCTTAACTTGTTTGCTAAATGTGCAGCTACAGATATAATCTTATCATACAAATCAACAAGAATCATATGAGGGTGTAGTGGGAGTTGGTGTTGTAAAACATATATATGGAGTAGAATGCATATTGTCTAAATCTCATTTTAAATGTCTATGATGATATAGGAGCACATACTTTATGTACTTGGGTACAAGTGAGAAGCATTAGATTCAAGAAGTAAAAGACAATTAATAGAATATCACATGAACATCAACACCCATGTGAGTGGTTGTACCATTTTTTTCCCAAATAACAGGGATGTCAACAAATATTAGAATTGTTGCTTCATTTTCTATCCAAATCATAGAGTATATCTTACATGCAAAGTATTGTCCACATAGATAAATGTAGAAGGGACCATTTTTGTGGTTCTTTACAAAAAATTTCAACATAGTTGAATCAAAGGAACAAATACAGTGAAAGCACTTTGTAGTAGTCATAAATAAATTCCTTAACAGACAGTCAACAATGGAACAGGGTTACAATCGTGAGAAGCATAGATACTTGGTTATAAGTTTCAAGGGTTTCATCTAAGTGTGAGATAGAGAACAAGAGTTGTAGTTTGTTTTAACTAATGTTATGTATCTCTATCTCCTGCTTGTGTATCATTATCAACAAAAATGGTAAATCTACCTTACCAAGGGATATAGACAGTTTGAAATGTGTCCAACACACCCCTAGGTGTAAGATCCATGGAAGAACATGCACAGTCATAAAGAAGAGGACAGTTTTGAAGTTTCATCAAGGCATCCATGCTACTTGACTAAATGTGCCAAGGAATATGATCTCATTGAATGGTATGATTATGGGACGATCATCCCAAATGGTGTATGATAGTCAATTTTTGCATAAATGATAGAAGAATTGTCATTTGAAAGACATGGTTATGGTGAACATATAGGTGTTCAAATTTTCATGAGGTGGATAGCTTGTGTAATAGAGATAGAATAAGAAATTAATCAACATGTCAGTTCTAATTGGAGCCATTGCAAATATGCCATCAACATATGTTGTCATTACATATCATGGGGTGGTTACAAATTTGATTGTCTCTAAGGTGAGTGTTGATCAACCAACCATTGAGAGCAAGAGAAAGGGACATCCATTAAATGTCATTAATGTACAGTCCAATTATAGATAACTCAAAATTGCCATGGGGGATCCACAAAAGTCTGTACAATAGTATGAAGTCCGTGAAAGAATAATTCAGATCAAAATACAATGGGCAACAATGTCAACAAGAAGGTGGAGTTTGTGGATAATGCATAGCCAAGAAGACTAAGAACAACAACATGAATAAATTCTTCAAAGATAGTGGGACTATGTTTTTGTGATTGATAAAGTTCATGTCTTTGCACCAATGTATGAGGATATACATAAGGCAACAATTTATCTCATTATGTCACAAGTATTGACTCGAGTGTCAAGACTAAATTACAATGAATATTTTATGATTAATGGATAGAGGTGAAGTTTAATAATGGACAATACTTCCTTTATTTTAACTTTTGGATCATCTTAGTTAAATATTCAAAGAAAACTCTATGAGACTACCTTCCAGAATTGTCAAAATCTGAACAGATTATTAAAAGGCATGGAATTTGTCAAGTCTTTTTTAGCAAGTCTTTATGAAGCTATATGTATAGAAGAAACTTGAGAATGATAATGGAATTATTATGCATGACTTGAAAAGTCTCATATGCTCACGGTGAAAGATATTTTCAATGCATAATGAAGGCAGAAAAAGCATAAAAATAAAGAAACACAATCATACACAAGGGAGTCTTTTAACTTTGACAACAAATTTGAATGTAGGAGCAACAAATGTAATTCTTTTTCCATGCAATCATCAAAGGGATCATACAAAATAGTAAGTTGAGCTCTCTCAAACCCCAATAATATAGTGAGGGGTTTCTTCAAAAAGAGCCATGATTGAGTAGAGGTCTTAGGGTTACAATGGGTTTTGAAACCCTATGAGCATGGTGAACCCTAGACTGAAAACCTATAAAGATGGACAAAGGAATGTAGAGAATAGGGTTTTTCATCATTTATTTCTAGGAAATACAAAAGTATCTTACATTTTCAACAAAACATGGAGAGATAGAAGCGAAGACAGAGAAACCACAACAAGAAATAATAGATTTCATCTTTTTGTTACAAACAGAGCACGAGCAATGTTTTCCTTCACAGCAAATAGAAAGTGAAAATAATCTCAACATTTTGTCCAAGGAAGGAGCTTACCAACACTCTATCACATTTTGATCTATGCAAGAATGCCCAGAATCTAGAGTGAAGCTTCAAACCCTCGGTGGCGGTGCAACAACATGAAATAAAATAGAAGGTGAAAATGAATACAATGTGAGCCCATGAGTAAAGTTAGGGATTCTTTTGAGTTTCTAAATGTAAACCCTAACTTTGGATGACCATAGTCTTTAATTTTCACTTTTATTTCATAAAGTGGCATGTTAATTATTACTTTGGAGTCCATGGGAGTCATGATGAAATAAGAGGATTAAATCTTCCCTTGTATTTTTTCATGAAGTTAAGAAAAAAAAAAATATGTAAACAAATATTAAAGGTGATATTTTACAAATTACCTTAATATTTTTCATGTAATACAGGAATAAACAATCACATAACACTTATTAGGGTAAATCATAACATATTTTCTTTAATACTTGTTCAAATAGTTTATTCTTGTCCCAAAATCATGCAAAAACAAGATGAGTGGAACTAAGGTGCATTTGGAGTTCTATTTTTGACTTCAAGTCAATTTAAGGTGATTTTGAAGTTCCCTTTGATCAACTAGTTTGAGAGGGGGAGTTTGGAACTAAATTAGCTCAAATTGGAGCAATTATGAGTCCTCTTTATGGGGCTTTTCTATTTTGCTCGTGAGATGGATATTTTAGAGTGCAATTGACTACAGCTGACTCCTCTTCTCACTTTGGGATTGATCTTGTATTATAGGAGGGGAAACTTATGTTTTCCTTATTTCTTGGTTTTTGTTCTCTTTTGCATGTTGCAAAGAGACTTAGAAGTTTTTGTAACTCAAATATTTTAAATTTTTTTGATACAACAACAGTTTTTTCAGCTTATTTTTCCATTCATTGTAGGGATTCCTTATATTATTCAATAAAAGATCAAGTATTTACCTTCTCTATTTCAAGTATTGTGTTACGAATTATTTTGATGCATATTTGATGTGTTTAAAGTATAAAAAACCTTTAAATTTTTGTCTCAGTCATAGTTTCATGTATACAAAAGCAGTTAATCATCCCAGGTCATAGGTTGTACATTGATTTGTCTTATCTTCCAAGTTGTGAAAACTCTTCTTTCCTTCAAAGAAGATAGATTTCAAGCCTTTATATGAAATATTCATGTGATTAGATTTCCCAAAATTGAGCTATGTAAATAGATCTTTTTAGAAGTAGTTGTGAATCAAGCTACAAGTTATTTACATTTTGGTGCATCACCTCCTACAATTAGCTTTTCCCTTTCATCAGTTATCCTTCTTCCTTTTCCTACAAAAATCCACTAGTTTCTAGGAGATATAAAGGGGAACCGACCCATAATCTAGAGATTCATATTCATCATGAGCAACCGATAGGCTTGAAGATGTTTCCATGTTTCACGGGATTGTTGAGCCTCCAAGCTTAGCATCTGGGTGCAATCCTTCGTGACAACATGAACAAATTTTCGTCAAACTTCCTTTAATCTTCTTCAAGCCTAAAACTTGCACATTCAAAGAGAAGGAAAGGGTTGTGTCATTTAAGGGTGTGCCCCAACCAAACCTTGTGTTAGTGTTTCCACTTCTACAAATGGCAATGTCAATGATGAAAAGGATAAATGATAGGAAGGAATGATGAAATCACATAGTGCTGCAACTCACTATTCTTCAATGACTTCCTTGAAGGGCTAAAGTCATACACATCAGCTCAAGGTCTTGGATCTTGTTTGGTTGAATTCTTCAAATTCCTTGGAGACCTACAACAAGGGTTAGCCTTCACAACCAATGACATAAACACATATGGACTCACATAATCTTTGACATGATGTCAAGATCTTGAATTGCTACAATAAAGCTCTGAAATGTTGCTCTTGACTTGTTGGATAGTTCTTTTGATATTCACTTATTGTTAGATAATTTCACTTAGATTTCAAATGATGCAATAACTAGGTATTTATAGGTATTTCTCTAATTTCTCAAAAACTAAATCCTGATTACTGAAATTTTGAAGTTGAATTTCAAATGTTAAAATGTCGACACCGACATATTCAAAATTGGTCCATATAAAAATAGGGGACCCATATTCCCTCATGGCCCTATTTTCTAGGACATTAAGTGTCAGGGGAAAAATATCAATTGGATGCATTTGTTTAATGCTTGCAATTTCTCAAAAAATGGTACAAATGGGATATAGAATGCATCATTTAAGAAATTAGGGACCCAACTAGGCTCAATAATTTAGGGGGGACAAAAATAGTTAGAAATTATCAAGGGTGACAATTTATGACGATACATTTAGCCCCCACTTTAGTGAAAGTATGAACTTACGCTCAAACTCACACTAAAGTAGAAAATATGTGACAAGAGGGGTCATATTGTCCCAATGTTGAAGAGATAGGATGACAATGAATCTAGGGGGTGATCAAACCCCCAGGATTCAAGATCCTATGGCAAGAAAACATAAGCACAAAGAAACACATATGTATGAAATGCAACAAGACAACATATAGAAATATACATGTTAGAAAACACAAAGCATACATGATAGAAACATATGGAATGATGGAACATAAATATGATGATGAAATGAAAGTAAACACGATGTAAATATAGAGAAGACACACAAAATACATACAACAAACACAAGGTTAGTACTAAAAGGGGTTTTAGTCGGTAAGGAAAAGACACCTCAACCTTAAATTGTCTCAAATACTAAATGTCATCCATCAAATAAAGGAATTCTCTCATGAGGATTAGCATGTTGTGTTATGCCACATCACTCATGTGCCACATGGATCTTTTGGCTAGAAATTTGTGTTATGCTAGGTGTCCATGCAATATGATAGGTTCCATAAGGTTAGCAAGGTTTGTTATGCTAAATGCTCATGAAACACATGGATCCACTAGCAAGCAAGTTGTGTTATGCTAGGTGGCCATATTAAAAGGGGTGCTCAATTCCTAACCCAACAAGCTTTGTTATGTTGAATCCATGAACTATCTTACAAAATATTGCTTTAGGGAGCATATATAACTCATCTCAGGGGGTGCATAAAGTTCAATGTCATGGGGGACAAACAAAACTCACCTCAGGGGGCCGGTGCATAAAGTTCAATGTCATGGGGGACAAACAAAACTCACCTCAGGGGGTGCATAAAGTTTAATGTCATAGGGGAAGAAAAAAACTCACCTCATGGGGTGCATAAATGATGATAATATAAGGCTATAAATTCAAGGGGTGTTGTAAAAACTCCACCATAAAAGGTGATTTATAGAAACAACAAAGGGTACTTTGTTCAATAGATGAAGGTTCATGTTTTAGGGAATATCAAACATGACATCACCACCAAGAGAGGATTAGTCATGGAATAGAAGAATCACACCTTAGGGAATACTAGTCATAGCATTACCACTAAGGGGAACATCATATTCCAAGAAAGGTCTCACTCTTAAGGGATATCAAGACTAATATCACCATCGAAGAGACACTTACATAGATCAAGAAGGTCACACTTTGATTGACAAGGTCATACTTCCTAAGAGATGTATGCTATCATTACTAAGAAGGGACCATTTATTATGCAAAAAATGAGTAGGAGACTATATGCCCTCCCTTAAAATATTAGGGTACTTGTTATACTAACGTTTTAAGGAGATAGAAAGGGATACCTTCCCAGAAGGAATGCACCTAACATAAGGTTGTCTAACCCCTTTCCCCCTAATTGTAAGGAAAAAGGTGAGCTAAGATGAATGATGACATGCTACTCCTTGCAAAAATGAAATTTGATTGTATAAAGCCAATTTTATATGTAATGCCTAGATGTAACCTAAAGATGTTGCATTGACTCACGATGATGTAATTTTTTTTTTTAAAGTGTAAACATGAACTTCACTAATGCAAACATTCCCTAAGATACGCATGACACACTACATGTAAATCCCATAGATGACAAAATTAATTAACATAACATGTGTTTGATTCTCATAAACTTAAGAGCATACGTTGAATAACATTTAAATTACATCAATGAAGGTATAATGTACATAAAAGATTCTTTCTTTACATTGCAATTATAATAACATTTACAATAATCATTTCTAAATGAGGTAGATCATATAATAGTGTTTAATTACATATTACAAAATTTCTCCCCGAATTACAATTGAGGAGTGATACGAGATTAATGTTTCCACTGATACAAATGATAAATATGAGAAAGTACATTTTCACATACAAGCTTTCCATCCAAGAAGTACTCGTCATCACGAACAAGAACTGGGGACCTAACAGAGTAAGGTGCACGTTCCACCCAACCATGTGGTACCTGTAGGCCCACCCCCCGTGCTAGGAGATAGTAAAAATGTTCCCTAGACATAACCTACAAAACCTAGACACAAGCAAAAACCAAAGACAAAACTATACAAATACCAACTTAACTTAATGGTTACATTGCTTCTAGAACAGAATGATCAAATATACTAAGTTCACAAGGATACTATCATTATAGGTGGAGTGTCATCACAATGTTGCATAGGTTACCCAGGTGTTTCTTCTTAGGTTTTGGCCCCCATCTTGGGTTACCCTAGTAACCTCTTACGAAACATGGCCCCACATGCAATTTATTGCGGAATCGAATATCTTTCATAGTGACTAGATATTGATTTTTCCATTCTAGGCCTTCTCGACTCATCCCCAAGTCTGAACTAGCCCTTGAGTCCATGAGTAGGCTTATTAATCTAGTTAAAGGTTTAAAACTACCTAATGTGTTGATTTAGTTTTCATTGATTAGCTAACTCTACATGAGTTACCCTGGCACCACTTTGTGTGTCGGCCCTCATAAAGAGCCACTCCCCTAATAATAACAAAATGAATCTAATTCCACTAAGGGTAAACAAGGTGCACATATTCTAACATCAAAATAAACAACAAAATAATAATAGACATCACAATCCTATTCTTAGAACCAGGTGTCTAAACCGAATATAACTATGTGCACTACCTTAGTTTGTTCAAAATATGAAACCATCGTAAAAATTAACTCCCTTACAGGAAATTACATCTGGAAGACTTATATTCTCAATTAACCCCAATTTTCCCAACAAGAATATAAAACAACTTAAAGCAATTCAGGCAAAAATAAGAATCTAATGTTAGGATTTACTAAATCCAATCAAATCATAAACGTATTGCATGAAATTTAAATATCTTAAATATATTTCCATTCTCAAACAACAAGGAAAATTGATACACCTAATTTAACTCCAATTTACTCATTTTCTCATAATAATAAACATCAAGTATAATTTAAAAATTATTTTATACTAAAATTATCCAATTCATGCATTCACATGATTTTATTTAAAACATATATTTAAATATATATATATAATACATATATATATACAATTTTAAACATAATAATATTAAATATAATTTTCCAACAAATAATAAAATATATATATACATATACATATATATATATATATATATCCATATAAATATATATATCCTATAAATATATGCATATATATATATGTATATATATATGGATATATATATATATAATATATATATGGATATATATATATATATATATTATATTTTATAAATTTTAAACTCTTAAAAAAATTAAAATTCATAAAGAAAAATAAAAACATCGAAATTTCTTTTGGCTAGCTATGAACACAAGCTGTCGGTTTGTTCCTACTGACCCTCCCATGGTGGCGGTTGTGTTGAGCATAGTTGCCTATGAAATGGAGTCTTGACTACCTCCGATTATGGCATATGCCAGGGTGGTATTGAGGTAACCCTAGGCCCCAATGCTCATCATAAATTTTTTTTAAAAATCCTAATATTAACATTCACCCATGTGATTTTGAAATAATTATTTATTTTTTATAAAAATTTCACAATTAAAATTCCCTGCAATTTTATAATTTAAGCCTCTGATTTTACAAATAAAAGAGAATAAAATTCTTTCAAATCAGTTTCATATATACATATTTTATGTATATGTATATCTTAACATTTGTATATATATACATAAATATATATATATAGAAAATAATTTGTCGGCAAAAATATTATGTCAATTAAATAATTTTCTGAGAGAGGTTTTCTCTGAGGGAAACTATGAAATCTACAATTTAACACAAATTTATCAAATATTTTCAATTCAATAACAGAGGGTTTCCAATTCAATTTCTCTAAATCTTTTCTACAGGAAAAGTTTAGCAAAGTTCTTCCCAGAGGTTTTTGTTTCCCCAAATTTGACAGAGAACTTAATTTACAAACCTAATGAGATTTCTTCTGTTTCATTTTGAGAAATTTCTATTGTTTCTCTCTGATTTTACTATAAAGTTTTGTTTCGAAATTTACACAAAGAGGTAACAAATTTTCCACATAATATTTTTAACAAAATTCACAAAGAAGTACAGAAGCTTCAATCACAATAATTTCCTCAGGCAATCTTTTAATTTCACAAATTAACAAAACTTCTACAAATTTAAATCTTCATACAGAGAATCTTTTCAAATCACAAAACTAAATAAATAAATAAATAACAAAGAAATTGTATTCCTGTAGCTTGAAGAATTGACAGATGAAGAAAAGCTTTGCCTACTACGTGCAACTTCCAAAGCCCTTTTAAATCCCACTTTCCAAAAGAATGCAAATTACTAAACAAAAATAAACCCAAGATCTTCTTCCAGAAATATAAATCAAAAATCCCAATTTCTTTAGCAGAACTCTGTTTTCTTTCTTTTTCCGTGAAGTGCTTTCTTGCCTTCCCAGATCTGGCAATATTCTCTAAGAGAAAATCCCCAACAAATTTTTTTCATTTAATTCAACTAACACACATGGCAAATCAAGAAAATATCTTCTAACAAACTCACGGATAATTTCTTCTATCAATTATCAAGAATTTATTTTATTTTAAAGAATTTAAAATTTCACAAACTAATTTCATATTTTTATACATATTTAAAATTCTCATTCACTCTAAAGCATTTAAATAATATTTAATCCATTCTCTTAATAATAGGAAATTTAATCAATTAATTAATTTATTTAATAAAATAACTTTAATCATAATGATTAATTATTTTATAATATTTGATTTAATTAATTAAATAAAATATGAAGCTTTATCTACAATATTTAAAATTAATTTAAATAAGCACTAAATTATACAGAACATTAATCTAACATTAAATTCACAAAATAACCCTTGCATAACAAATAATCAAGATAGACATAGACGAGACAACCAAAAATACCAGACCTAAACTAACGACATATTGTGACTAGGTTTGAGGCTAGACTAGGAAAAACCTCATTACTATCTCCCATTCAACATTACCGTTGAGTCTGGACACGCTCAGACCTATGAAACCAGGTGGAGTCGGTGTCATGTACCTGCAATCCTGCAAATAGACATATAACATACATATATATAATCCATTATTCAAACACACCGTGAAGAGAAAAATCATGGAAATCACAGGGCACTCGGAAGCAAATGATGCAGCTTCGTTCTCTTCACCAATACAATATCACATCGAACTAACAAAATAAACATCAATTAATCTACCATAAGCATATATATAGCAATAACATTTGAAGTAAACATCTATGTTAACATCAAGCATGTCAGAAATAATCACCACCAAACAATGTATCATCATATCATAAAATAAATCACCATGGCTCTACTATGTGATCAAATACATCAAAGCAAGGTGTCGAGGTCTATCAAAGGTGAAACATCTTGTCAAATAACATAAGCAAAATGGAGGTACTACATTATACCCCCATGCATAGTAGTGAGTATTGTGTGATACTACAGCTACTACATGGCAAGGAGCAACAACAAATGCTATTTGTCTCTTTTATGATTAAATGAAGGTCCTTTTGATGTTTCTGTTATTTTTGAAGGATAATCGCCAAGAGAAAAAGGTGATCCTAAAGCTTAAATGATTATAATAATAAGATTCAAGGCCTTTCTCTAGGGTTTCATTAAGATGGAGATCAACAAGGTATATAGATTGACTTTCAACCATGAAGGTGAGCCAATCAGACCTAGATCTCCATCCTATTAAGGATTGGAATGGATTGGAATTGATTGAATATGATTGACATAATTAGATTTTGTGCCCTAATGTGAAAATTTCAAGATATCGACAATTGATAAACTGAAACAATGAATTGTAGGCAGATCTGGGAAGTGCAGAGGAATGTGTACCCACCCAAAAAAGTTGATGTCAATCTGAATAGGAGGACAAAGTTTCCCAAGGGTGTATGATTCCTTTTCTTCCTCTCTTGCTCTATTTTTGCAGTCTTATGATGACAAATTTGAGATCTCTATTTTTGCTTGTAGAGTTTTCAAAACATTGTCGGATAATTCTGTGAGTTTTCGTGAGTTGACAAGGTGTAAGGCTTCAATTGCAATAATGAACAACTTTTCTTCAAACTTCCTTCAATATTCATCAAGCCTAAAACCTGCACATTCGAAGAGAAGGAAAGGGTTGTACCATTAAAGGGCTTGCCTCAGCCAAACCCCTTGTTAGAGTTTCCACTTCCACAATGGAAATGTCAATGATGAAAAGGATAAATGATAGGAAGGAATGATGAAATAAAAAAATTCTACAACTCACCACCCTTCAATGGCTTCCTTGAAGGACTGAAGTCATACAAATCACCTCGAGGTATTGGATCTTATTTTCTTGAATGCTTGAAATTGCTTGGAGACCTACAACAAGGGTTAGCCTTCACAAACAACAATAACATAAACACATATGAACTCACATAACCTTTGAAATGGTGTTAGGATCTTGAATTACTGCAATAAAGCTCTAAAATGTTTCTCTTGACTTGTTGGATAATGCTCTTGATATTCACTTATTGTTAGATAATTTCACTTAGATTTCAAATGATGCAATAACTAGGTATTTATAGGCATTTCTCTAATTTCTTGAAAATTAAATCCTGATAGCTAACATTTTCAAGTTGAATTTCAAATGATAAAATATCGACATTGACATATTAAAAATTGGTCCATGAAAAAATAGGGGACCCATACGCCCTCATGGCCCTATTTTCTAGGACATTAAGTGTCAGGGGAAAAATATCAATTGGATGCATTTGTTCAATGATTTCAATTTCTTATAAAATGGTACAAATGGGCTATAGAATGCATAATTTAGGAAATTAGGGAACCAATTAGGCTCAATAATTTAGGGGGACAAAACATAGTGTGAAATTGTCAAGGGTGACAATTTATGATGGTACAAATAGTGCTATGTAGGTGATGGCATAGCATCGGAAGTATGTGGTCAAAAGAAATAACCATGTCAAGAGTTTGTCAAAATCATGTTTTGAAGTATAAGCCCCTAGTCTTTCTCAAAATAAAGGTGGGTAGGAAAGATGGATGAAAATGGAATGGATTGAAAGGATAATGATGTAGGATAAAATATCATAATGTATGAGATAATATTCTCCCAACTAGAATGGTACACATAGATAATCAATTTTACACATGATTACAATGAATGGGTTTTCATCATGGTACTTGTCCAAAGAACCAAAAGAATGGTTTTCACTTGGATGGATTATTTTTCTTTATTTTTTGATTTTTTCCACACATGACTCCTATAAATAGATCTTCACTATGGTACTTACCCAAGGTGCCACCGAAGAGGTTTTCACTATTGGATGGATTATTTTTCGTTACTTTTTCTATATATATATATATATATTAGATTTTTTATTTTTTGGATGATCATCAACTATGCAAAACCACGTAGTGTTGATGTAGATGCTACTGTCATAATATGCCAATAATGTCCTACCTTGAGAATTTTTTTTCCAAGATAAAGGCACTTTGTATATAGCCCATGGATGTTATTGTGATCATTTTTTATATTGGGGTTGGTTTTATCTAAATATGCATATTATGATAGAGTACCATTAGAGTCCTCATAATAAAGTGTTGTTGCTAGGATATGGTGAATGTGGGATTTAATATTTTTGGATTTTAGGCAATATGTTGGATTTTGATGGGGGATGAGAGAAGTAGATGAATGATTTGGTAGTTTGGATATAGGATTTTTTATTTTCCAAACTTGTTATATTATGGATGATGGATTGTGGATGTCAAATTTAAGGTATGTTTATAACCAATAATTTTATACACTTTGTTTGTTGGTATTGAAGATTTTTTTGAAGGAGGTGGACACTTTTGATTTATAGAAGGCATTTTTTGATATGGCTCCATAGTTTCATTAACTATTGGATTTGGATTTGGATTGAATGCTATACATGATCCAATTTTCTTTAAGATCCATTTTGACGTTATGTGTCCATTTTGACTTTTGGATTTATTAGCTTTAAGAACTTGACTTTGACCTTTTTCTTTGTAAGTATTTTTCTTTTGTGGGTTGAAGGATTTAGGAATGATGGTTTATGATGTGGATGGAAGGAGTGTTAGAAAAAACCTTATTGTAGGGTAAAAGAAAGAAGTTGGGTCCATGAAGACGAGAAGTTTCAGCCAAAAAACTGAAAAGAAACGAGTACCCATTTTGAAGAAAATGGGTGCATTTTTAGGAACTAGATCCTGAGCCTAAATTCGAATGGGCACCCATTCCGCTTTGGGTACCCATTTAAAAAAGGTTTTTTTTTTAACTGACTATCAGTTCATTTTCACCTTCAAATTCTACGATCAAAGAGAGCGACCAGAGGAGGACAAGTACCCATTTTTGAAGCCCTTTATGCCACCAAATTGTTTCTGTCACCTCCTCCCTTCAACATACTCGATCTCAGTGACCTCTAGATTAGTATTTGTGCTTTTTCTTTTATATTTAACATTTTTTTTGTAATTTTGTTTTAAAATTTAATTATATAATGTAATGTTTAGGGTTTGTGATTTCATGATTTATATTTTTATTTATTTTAATTGTTGTAATTAGGTTTAATTCTATAGTTTGTAAATTTCATTTGTAAATATATTCATGAAAATAATGGATACATGTACAATAAACTAAAACCTAAACCTAGACCTCAAAACTAAAACCATAAACCATAAACCATAAAACCCTAAACCCTAATGGATTCATGTTTACCATTATAAATGAATGATCACTAAGAATATGAATGGTCACTAGTATTGGAAAAACTAATGCCTGAAATATGGAATTAAATCACCACTACCACTTTCAACCTCTTACTTAGCATAAAACTCCCAAAACATTGCATAGATTTTAAAAACAAGTAGCTATGATATCACAATTCATTTAATCATTGATTGTATAGCCCTAGTGTATATTAAACATGGATTGTCTATGCTAGATCTTGACAACTCTCTCCTAATAATTTTCCTCTACTTTAAAGGTTTAGAAAGTTATAATATATACATGAACTAAGAATGATAAAAGAATCAGAAGAAATATAAGGTATACACCATAACAAGAATAACATTTAACAAATTTGATATGCTAGATAACTATGCTTAATTTAATCGATTGTGCATACATATGAAGTTAGTGTTTTTAAGAAAGCTTTTTACCTTTCATAGTGATAAGTGAATGATAATAGTATGTAAATCTAAAATTATGTTATGTAATTTTAGTGAGAAAGGATTGAGGAGTGTAAAATATAATAGATATTATGAGAATATGAAGAAGTGTAAGAGTAGGTATTAGGAGAATATCCATGATTGATTATGCAAAATATGGTTTTAAGGGAATAGGTTTCAAGTAATACTATCTTAATTAGGCAAAGGTATTTTCCTTTATATCTAGAGTGTGTTAATATCTTTAACCCTTTTCCATATAATATTTCAAGTTTATGAGAAGAGAAAGGGGGATCTATAGTACTAGGATCAACTAAACTAATTTCATTATCAATGATGTTTTTTTATGTGAAGAAGATGATAGGGAATTTGGGAAAATGTGATTATTAAATGAATGAACATATTTATGGGAAGAGGAGGGTGAAGATGAAGGGGGGCCTTTAGAGGAGGCCAGATCAATTGTTGAAGAAATGGTAGTTAAGTTATAAGAGGGGACACGAAGGGGTATGACTATGAGGAGGTAATGACTTATTGATGAAATTTTAGTTTCATTGATACAACTTGCTACCCTAGATATACTACTATATAACTATGTGCCAAAGTTTCCACATAATTCTCTTTCTTCCCATATACAAATGAGATTAGTGTAGCATAAGAAACCTCAGTAGTAACGTGTGAAGCCTATTTATCCTCTAAGATTTTAACAATGTAAGTTTTGAAGAAGTATTAGGAGGTGATTTGGGTGAGCCTTTATTGATGAAATTTTAGCAAAGAGGTGAAATACATGTGACTAGGAAAAATAAATTTTATATAACAACTTGACAAAATTAAAAAAGGGCTTCATTAACATGCATAATATAAATTTTATTAACATTTATAAATTTTTTAAACATCTATGAAGGGTGGATGGATCGACAAACATTCATGGAGCCATAGTCATCCAAGGAGAATATCATAAGTGAGTTTACTAGGTGTGATAGAAAAAAGTGTGTTTTAATTTTGATATGACCTATTGTGACAAGTAATGTAATATTTTTTAAGGCTTGTTGGATGATGTCTTTAAGAGAGGGAAATTTCTAAAATAGTTCCAAAACCGATATTTTAGCTTGTGTGGATTTCAATTGCTCCATGAGATCGTATTCTTTAGGGTTATTAGCAAAAATATGGGATGAAGGGGGAAGATTAATAGTATTAGAGGGAAGGGAAGTTGGGATTGATATGTTTTTATTATTTCATTGAGTCTCATGGGTATGACTAATTGTATAATTCAATGTATGTTAGGGGAGGAGAATTTTTTATTCAAAGTTGGAAAAGATGGAGGAAAACCTAGTATACTATAAGTTTTGGCATGGGTGTCTAATGCAGGAGCATCCAGGGTGTAAGAGCAATCTTGCATCACCCAAAAAAAATGTTGTTTCTTTTCAATAAGGGCTAAATTTGGCAAGGTTACTATTTTAGTAAGTTTGTATTTATGCATAGTTAGACACAAAATCTTATACAGAACTCCAGAATGGTAAATTGAAGCCAATGTCAAAGAAATCACTTCAATACCATTTTTCATTTGAGAGATTAAAATTTTAATTTTCAAAAATCCTAGTAAAATCTTCGGGGTCAATTTTGAGGCACTTAGAGGCTCTAGATGGGCCTGGAAATTGGTGGAAAAGAAAAGTAGTTGGCCTTTAGGCCCTACT
>VDFB02350499.1:0-17503 GCA_007258455.2 Sequoia sempervirens
CCCTTGCACACCTCATGCTTTTCTGTCTTCATCTCAAGTAGCCCTGTCACTATTTCCTTAAGAATATTAAGTGCTCCATGGTGAAGATGAGCCATTCTCCTGTGCCACAATTCTCCTAGCCCTCTATAGCTGCTTACCAATGCATGTGCTGGCTCAAACTGTAATCGAAACAAACTGCTATGCCTAACTCCAATCACTTTTGCAACCTTGGAATCCTTGGGACGAATATAGACTTTGCCCCTCTCAAAAATCACAATGTAACCCCTGTCTTCCAAAGCAGAAACTAAGATTAAATTCTTTGTTATGCTAGGGACATACAACACATTTTCAACCAACAAGGGTTTGACAGACTCCCTTTGAAACTTGACGGTGCCAATACCAGATGTATGGTACTTGGCATTGTCTTCGAGCTCAATATAGAAATCTAACTTCTTCTCCTCCAACTTGGTGAAACATTCTCTAACTCCCGTCATGTGGCAAGAAGCCCCACTGTCAATATACCATACCCTGTTGGCAATTGAACTTCAGAGATAGGCAATGAGTGAAAACTCATTCTCAAATTGTGATGCAAACTCGTCCACCTTTGTTGTAGCAGCAACTTGCTTCTTCTGCGTGTCCTTATTTTTCTTAATCGGACATTGACTGGTATAGTGATCCATCTTATGGCAGCAAAAACATTTTATCTTCCTCAAATCTTTCTTCTTCCCACTCTTGGAAGAAGAACCTTCCGTTTGCCCTTTATTAGACTTCTGCTTACCCTTGCTTGCAAGAGCAACATTTTCTTCGTCTTGACCCTTCTTCGTTTGATCTCTTCAATGAGCACCTTCACGGATCTCCTCCTGAACAAAATCATCCCAAAGCCTTGCCCAGTCGGGTAGGCGATCTCTGCCGACAACACACTTGACAAACACTTCCCAGTGCTTTGAGAAACCATTCAAGGCTATACACACTAACTCATCTTCATCAATCGTCTCTCCAACAACAGCTAGCTCATCCTTGATCCGTGTCAGCTTGGACAAGTAAGAGGTCACACTCTCGCCTTTGGACATCTTGGTATTATGCAATTTGTCCTTGAGCATCATCTTACGACTTTGATAGTCGCTCTGATAAAGTCTTGTGAGCATATCCCACATCTCCTTGGCGGTGTCTTTCCTGTATAAATGAGGAAAATGATCTCTTACTCCATCCAGGATAATCCTTTGAGCCTTGGCCTCTTTGACTTCATGCGAATCTAAGGCAACAGGATCATTTGTTGGTGGTGTCACTTCTGTACTAGCATAGATCCACAGCCTGTTCTCCTTGAGAACAGATGTAATCCGAACCTTCCATTGCAAGAAGTTAGATTAACCCTCAAGTCTGTCCTCGTATCGAACACTGGTTGCGATAGTCACAAAAGAAACTGGAGACGAAAAACTGATTTTTTTTTCTTGAAATCTGCATCACAAATCTTGGCTTTGTATTCAGAGTTTAGAGCTCTAATACCATGTTAATTTCTATAATCCAGCAACAGATTAATTGCTCAATAAATTCACAGAAAGAAATCTGATTTATAACAATTAACACACTAGGTTAATTAAGAGCGAATAACAGTGGAAGCAAAAAATAATAAGAAGCCAATCACAAATAGACAATAACACATAATTACTCAGGAAACCCCAAAATGGAGAAAAACCTGCAAATGTTGGATCTTCTATTCAACCTAACAACAAACTTTTCTTTCGAAAATACAATACTAGTTTGCTATAGCGATCTTACATATATAGAGCCTTGTTGATTTACATCAACGTGCAAGAAAAGAAACTTTCCTTACATTACTCAGCCTATCTTATACATAAAATCACTCTCGGTCTTATCTCAACCTCACAAACCCGGAAATATTTTAAAAAATAAATTAAAAAAATCTGCTGTTGCTGAAAATCCAACTCAAGTTGCTTTAAAGCAACTCCACATTCCACCTTTCGAGCTACAAAAAATCAACACCTTACCCATTGGGCCTTACATTGATTTCTTGACTACGTTAGAGCTATTAGGTCTAGAACTTGACTTCATTTGCTTCTAGTGTGGAAGATCTTAATTTCTCTGAATCCTGAAGATCTGTACATCTCGAATGATCATATCTAATTGCTAATTGGAACAGCCTTGTTTTGTGGCTGTCTTGACTCTCAACTTACTTCTTTAGCAATCAAGTCTCTCTAGTTGTTTTCTAGATCATCTAATTCCTAAGAGTAGAGCCTTTGCTTTAGCATGATTATTGGGATAATCCCATAGTCATCATAATACTGATTATTAAAGAAACATATTATGATATTCTCTCATCATCCTTGATTATAACAGCTGCCCACCCTTGCTATGCTTGGGTTTCCCTTGGCAACACCATCAAAGTTTAACTTCCATTTCCTAGGTTCAGATTGCTGTTAGTTGACCAAGGCCTTTTAACATCATTGAAACTGGCCTCCTCATCAAAGGGCATGTAGTTGAGTTGTTATTTGGGGAGTGTGCACTGTACAATAAAGCAGACAAATAAATGGAAATAGGAAATAGATGGAAGCTTGTCATGTGCCCTTTTCAGAACTAAAGGAATTAATTGAGGACCTGTGGTTTATTCTTTATTTTCTGTAGGCTAAGGGATGAAATAAGAGAAATAATAATAATAACTTAAGTGGGCTCAATCACTGTATTTTTAAAGGGCTACTTAAATATTATTATTGGGTCTTTGTAATATTTAAAAAGTATATTTTGTAATTTAAAAAGTTATGATAAATACTTGGAGGGAAAAAGTAAATATCATAGTTGCCAAGAGATTGGTATTGGTATCGGTATGTGAGATGGGTAATGGTATGTTGAGTATTTTGTCATTGATGTCAAGGTGTTTGAGCTACTTGATTGTTTGCTTGAGCTACTTGGTTGCGTGCTTGAGCTACTTGGTTGGTTGCTTGAGCTACTTGCTTGTGTGTCTGAGTTATTTGCTTGCTTGGTTAATGTTAGCATAGTGTCAAATCAGCTATGCCAAGCCAGATTTCCATATCAGCATGATGAGTTAGTGTTTGAAAAGTCTTGCCATGTAATGTCCCCTTTTGGGATAACCCGAATTCTTGTCCTAAAATCACAAGCTTAATGTAGCTGGGGCTGTAACTTACCACTTAAATGCTTTAAACAAAATAAATCTTGGTTTTAAGTCTTGCAATCATGTTAGATAATATGGGAAATATAATTCATGTGATCAAAACATAATAAATGCCTTATCTATTTAAGCTATACAAAAATACATAATTATTTTAGGACTACCTAGACTAACATTATCCATAATGTATAGTGGAAGTTTTAATTATAGTAGGATTTTGAAGAGAAATAGGATAAGTTCGTTTGAAGCTATCAATCTAAGCCCAAGAGCACAAGCGTCCGACCATGACTACCCACCCCTTGGCCCTCATGAGGCGCACTTTAGTTATTCCGCATGGGGTGGCCTACTTAGTGGATACACTTGTATCTGCTTTCCCTATCCTTGCTATCTTATCCATCCTCCTTATGATTGAGACTCCTTGGATCCATCCTAACAATCAGTCATAATTTAGTTTGATAGGAAAGCCTTGTAAGGGTTGCGTGTAAACTACTCAACCCATCTAAGCCCAAGAGCATGAGTGTCCGACCAAGACTACCCACCTCTTGGCCCCAAGTGGCAGGAACGTCCAACCAAGACTATTCCACCCTTGGAGTGGCGTACTTAGCATGGGAGGCCTGTAAACAACATCCTCCTAACTTGCTTCATTTAACCTTACATTTGAGTGATCATAGGATAAGGATATACATAAATATATTTATATATATATAATCTATTCTTGTATTAAGATCATAACTACTTATAATACTCAATAATTGCTGTAGGCATCCTTATTGCATACTCAACACATATACACATATTTCACATAAATATATATGATGGCATGCAATAGTTATGATAAAGCATACTAGAGGAATACTGCATATAATTGCATATAATAGTAAGATATATCATACCTCAGATTAATAAACATAAATAATAGAGTATGTACAACTGCCTACAATAGTTAAGAGAAAGCCTATCATAAGAATAATAATAAATATAAATAACAACATACGATAGTATACAACGACTATGATAGAATAATAAATATCAATAGCCAAAATACACATTCACATGATAGGACATACCACAATCAGCATAAATCAGAAGATGTCTGCTACAAATACTTTGGTGATTCCTTCAGAATATATCTATATATTCCTACCTTTATTCCCATCGAACTGCTAACTATTCCTTATTGCTGATGGTTCGATAAGATATACACAGTCTGCTGTTATCTTTGGTGATTAGCTTTTCAAAGAATATCCTTTAAACATGATTCTGTCCACAATATATTCCTCTTCTATTCGATGCCTTTTTCTTCTCATATGTTCTCATCTTATATGTGATCCATTGTGGGGGTGATTCATTGTGGGGGGCTGTGTCCCTTCATGAGTCTAATGCTGCCTATAGTGCAGCTGTTAATTCATTTTATTTAACTGCTTCTTTGTTTAATATATTTTATTATTGTTTTATATATATTTTAATGTTTATAGTATTATATTATTATAAATATTTACGTTGTTTATTTATTCTATTTATTTATTTGGTGCTTTAATACTTCATATTTTAATACTAAAATATAATGACAATAAAAATGTTAAATGACAATACAAATAAAAATGCCAAACTTTCAACACAGCTTGTGTAAAAGATAGAGTGAATTCTTGAACGCCGAAAACACATGATTCATTCTCTTAATTTTTTATTAAATTGATCAATTGTTATAAATTAATAACTATGTTGGACACCATGGGACTTTTAGCAGGTTTGTTTGTGCTCTGATAAACTGTATTTAAGTATGGTCTTTAGTCATCCTCAGATCCCCTTTTTCAGAAATTTCATAGAAAATAAATTCTACAAATAGAACTGCAAAGGTAATTACATTTAATTGGCATAAGAGTAATTTGGTCACTTTTATTTACCACACAACTTATCCACTGTTTTCGATAGCTTCTCTACTGATTCATAGGTCTTTTGTTTGTGTTGAGTTGTACAATTCTTCCCTTTACACAAGCAAATGTGAAACTGCAATATTTTCTGTGTTTTCATGGAATTAAATGTTATTTTATAATTGATCAACCTGCAAATCATCTTGTTGCCTTTGCCATGGGCAAACAACGCATTTTTCATGCAGGGTGAAGATGGCAGACTTGAGCATGGGTATTCTAATAGATATTGTGGATGAAGAATGGATGCAGGAAACTTTACCAGATGATGGTAAGTCATGTTGCTGAAGTTTACTCATTTTTGAAGAAAGTAGAATTAGTTCTTTCGCACACAAGACAAGGTGGTTTTGTGATATTTAAGTTTCCTGTGTGCAGTATGAGCAGTTCACAACTGCACCTTCTTGTGCCCAGTGAGATGGTGGTCTTATTCTTTGAATGTTTTAAATAATTTTCCATAGTTTTTCAATCCTTTAGATTGGAGAACACACTTTAGTCCTTGCCAGTCTGGCTCTATTGCTAATGACTTTTGAGTTGTTCCCTTTCCATGGTTCTTCACAGAGATGGATGCAAGCTTCATCTTCATCTTGCTTAAATTATAAGCATTGATTACTAGAAGTCAATTTTTAACCTGAACCCATGTTCAGCCTTGTTTTTGATTTTGGACATACTTGGTGAGATGCGAGTTATTATTTGTTTAACCCCCCCAAGTACTTTGCTACTGCGATTCTTGACTACAATGCTTGTGATGAAGTTTTCAATTTCTAGGAAATCTCTTTTTAAGGGCTTGATTTCATAAATAAAGATTTCTAATACTAGTGGCTTATTTTATTATCAGCAGTGATACCCCTTATAAAAGGATAACAGTGGTGTTTATGTTAATCATTTGCTTCCCACTATATAAAGTTTGTGATCACCAATATTATGTTTGCAGAATTTTGAGTGAAAAAGACACAAATGTAGGACAGCCTGTAACCAAAGTTTTATTGGTTGAATTTTTCCTGCTAATTTTAGAGTGATCCGTTTGTTTGTTACTGTACTTTCTTCTTAAGATTTGGCAATGACTGATTCCCAATTTTCATTTTTTGCCTTTTGTCTACAAGTGAAACATAGAGATATTAGATAGGAATGCTGCATTTTGCATACTGGGATTTTATTTTCTTATATTTGCTTTGAGGCATATAATTTTGTTGTTTCACTTGGCCTGAGGCTTCCTTATATTTGATTAATATTTGCAAAGGGTGTGTTGTGTCTATCTGCAGAGTACTCCCCATAACAAGAGTCTCAACTCTCAACAGAAAACTAGGATTGTGTAATAGGATTTATTCCTTTGGCTGTCTCTTCAGTCTGTTGTTATGTATTACACATGTCAGGACTTTGCATATTGTATTTGTCATGATTATGAATAGGTAAGAATATAAAAAGCATTATTGCCACGAACCCCTTTACAGATGGAAGAATTTGATTGAATTACTATTTTTAAAGACTCAAGAAAATAACTAACTTGTTGCACACTTTTATCCTATTGATCCAATCTTTTGTATTAGATAATACATTAACATATTTAGGCAACACAGCTGTTTTCTGTTTGCTTAATAGTAGGCAACTGGTTGTGCCTAAATCAGTAGCTGGTTAGTATCTAGTACTATGTTTTCTGTTTGTATTATCAAGTTGCCATCTTATATATAGCAACATCTTCCCACGTAATAGTACAGCTTATGCATCAATCTTAAATTTTTGAACATCTGAAACATCTCATCAGCGTCATTATGGCATATATATCACCTTATGTCCATTGAAAGCTTTCCTTGTGTCCAGTTTGATTAGCATTGCTGAGTGTGTTCCTTGGATTAGCATGTATGATCACTCTTGGGTGGAAATAATGTTGTCTGTCTGCCTTATTTATTTTGATGAAGTAATAGGTTTTCATTGCAAGGAAAGAGCCAAAGTTGGCTGAGAAGTACAACGAGGAATTGCAAAGAACTAAGATACCAAGAGACCAGCCATAGAATGCCAGACAATAACCAAACTAAAAATGTCTCACGGCATCTAGTCCCAGTCAAACAAAACAAAAGGCTGGATTATTTGGACATACAGACTAAAAAGATTCAGAGGCAATTATCTTGACCATTGTCATTGCCAATAGCACTGTTTCCGTTAATTCCATGCTGTCAATGTTTGCTTCATTGTTGGCTACATTATTTCTGTTATTAGGCCCATTATTGCCACTGTTGGTTCATTTCTGCTGTTGTTGAATCTATTGTTTCTGTTGTTGGCTCCTTTGTTGCCATTTCCATTGTAGCTCAACATACCTTCTTGTCTTAACAGCTTTCTTTAGTTAGTGATGTTAATATGAATTCTATCCAGAACATCTATAATGGTCTGATATTACCATCTCTCTTGAAGCCTTCCTTACTCATATCTAGTTTGATTGGTGCTCCTGGCCATGTTCCTTCAACTAGTTTGTATGGTTTCTTGCATGGAATAATGTTGTCTATTTGCCTTTTTTTGTTTTGTCAAGTAAAAAGTTATTATTGCAAGAAAACAGCCAAAGTCAGCTGACAAGTGCAACTAGAGGAAATGCAAAGAAACAACAAGCCATGAGACTCAGCCATAGGATGCCAGACAACAACCAAACTACATCACACAGCATCTGGTCCCAGTCAGACAAAACAAAATACTGGATTGTTTGGACATATAGACTATATAGAATCAGAGACAGTTACCTATCTTGGTGACTGTCATTGCCAACACCATTGTTTCCATTAACTCCATTTTTGTCAATATTAACTCAATTGGTTCCATTGTTTCCATTTTTAGCCTCATAATTAACATCATTGGCTCTGTTTCTACTGTTGTTGTCTCCATTGTTGCCATTGCTATAAAAGACCAACAGACCTACTTGCCTTAACAGCTCACTTTGATGTGTTTATTTCAATTAACACTTCTGGGTGTATTTCTTGGACTAGTCTGTATGTTCTTTAGCGAAAATAATGCTGTCTATCTATCTTTATTTTTCTTTAAGTAGAAGATTTTTATTGCAAGAAAAAATCCAAAGTCAACTGACAAGTACAACTTGAGGAAACACAAAGAAACAATACACCAAGAAACACAGCCATAGAATGTCAGACAATAACCAGACTAAACGTCACATAGCATCTGGTTCCATTTAGACAAAACAAGAAACTGGATTATTTAGACACATAGACTATATAGAGCCTGAGGCAGTTGGTTATTATGGTCGTTCTCATTGCCAGGGGCATTTATTTCCATTAACTCCACTGCTGCCAATGTTAGCTCCACAGTTTCCATTGTTTTATGAGCCCAATTATTGCCATTGTTACTCCGTTTCTGCTGTTGTTGGCTCCCTTGTTGCCACTGCTATAGTAGGTCAATAGACCTACTTGTCCTTACACCTCACCTTGGTTAGTGACACCAACCTGAATTCCATCCAGAACATCTACAATGGCTCAGTATTAACATCTCTTAGAAGCAAAGACCATTAACCTCTCTTACCAGCAATTGGAGCTCCTCTACAATGCACCATCTAGCACAGAAAATTCAGCCTTATTTCAAGCTTGAGAGATCAACTCATCAATAATTTATTGCTTTAACTATATCCCAGACATTTGCTTTTTGTGGATTAGAAGAACAAGGAGCTTGATTCTCATTAGTGGCAGGATAGTCTTTAGATCTTTCTCCTATTTGATTTGGAGAGGAATTCTCTGTGAGTCTGCATGAGGTTCTTCTCAATTTTCATAAGGCTTGGTTTTTCTTGAAGAAGCACATTCTGCTGCAGGAAGTCAATTAAGATTGAGATGTTTGCTGCAGGGATTGTGATGTCCCCGCCCTAGTCAGTTCTCGGGAATAGTGTGTTAGCCCTTTATTGGACCCTTGTGGGCTAGCCGGATTGGTTAGAGGGTCAGTGGTACTTTCTGAAGAGTTTGATCGTTCTTGTTTTCAGAGCCCAGTGATTGGTTCACAGCAGGCGTTAGCAGTGCAGGAGTTGACAGCTTCTGACGACACAGGATTATATGGTGTTTTGAGTGAGTTATGGGTTTTTAAGTGATTTAAATATTAATTGATTAATATTTAATTATAAAGTCAAATTGACTTTATACTTTTTAAATCACTTAAATATTCTCTAAAAGTGATTTAATATTTTAATCACTTAAATTGATAAAGTGCGCCCAAGTATTTAAGTCAAATACTATTGAAATGACTTAAATATAATTTAAAAGATTTAAATATTAAAAGTGGCGTATCTTTCTTGGAATTCGTGCCTTTTGCATAAAAGGGCATTTTTGGCAATGAGAAACTCACCTTTTGATAATTTCGACTTTTCCTTGTGCTTCTTCCTGTGCATTCTCCTGTGATCAGGGTTTGAACAATTTTCCATTGAAGAATGATACCTCTTCAGTGTTGAGCACTCTTGAGATTGTGAAAGATCAATCGAATCAGTGCAGTTGAGAGCTTCATTCAGAGGTTCTACATGATTCAGACAGAGTATTATATTGAGATTTATTGTTGATTGCAATAAGAAAGGGTTTCTTCCTTGTGGCGCCTTCTTCAGATTCAGTGGCATCCAGCAGGGATAATACTCATTCTTTTCTTGGCCATACGACTTGCATTGGGAATTGTGCATTCTAGAGAGGCGTGTGAAGGGTTTGGCTGAAACTTTAGTTGCCGGATTCGCGTTTTTGGCCCTACGTGCCTGCTCCGGGAGCGTTTGGGCACGGGAGCGTGCTGGGGAGCGCCTGGGAGCGCCCAGCCACCCCCGGGCGCTCCCAGACGTGCCCGCACGTGCCCAGACGCGCCCACGGACTTTGGGCGTCAAAAACGAAAAAAAAATGACTTTTTTAATCATTTTAAAAGCCAAAGAAACCCTAAAACGCATTTCTAATATGATTCTATCACTCTTTTCTCATTTCATTGCTCTCACAAACACATTTTGCTCTCCATTTTTTTCATTTTGCAGGTTGAAGAAGATTGATCAAGTGCAAAAGAAAGTGAGGATAACTTGCACAAAAGAAGATCTAATCACTTAAGGTATGCATTTTAACTCATTTTTTCAAGTTTATGATGGATTCTTTCAAGTTTTTGAAGATTTTTTGCAAGTTTTTGAAGATTTTTTCAAATTTTTTCAATTATTTTTATAAATTTTTTTTAGAAAAGAAGAAATAAGATTTGCTATTTGTTTTAATGTGTTTTGGTGTTCATTTTGTAATTTGTTCAATATTTTATATTTCTTATAACAGTAAAATCAAAGTTCAAATGGCTACAAGTTCAAGTTCAGTGGGTGTTCCTGCTGGTAAAAACCAAAAGTATAAAATTGATGCAGCATCTCCTTTATGGCATCATACTACAATGGTTGAACAGCTTCCAGGAGGTGGGGCATTTGTTTGGATTTGTGATGAGTGTAAAGTCACATTTAAGAGCTCATATAGTCGAGTGAGATTTCACCTTTGTGGACAAGGTGGGCAAGGGATTAGACCATGTGCAGGGCCAGATAAGAAGGGGTTGTCAAAGGATAAAATTATGAAATACATTGCTGAACAAGAAGCTGATGCGAAGTCTGAAAGAACAAAATTAAGAACCCATCCTTTAGCAAAGAAAAAATCAATTACTTTGCCTGAAGATTCAGTAATGGCCTCTCAACATCCTTTCTTGGAGACACCCTCTGTCGAAGTAGAAAACCCCACTTCTTCCCGCAAAAGAGGACTATTGGATAGGGCATTTCAAAATGAAGCAAGATACATCGCAGAGGAAAAAATTGCACGTTGCATTTATGCCAATGGTCTTCCTTTCAACTTGGTGAGATCACCATATTGGCATGATATGGTGGAGGCAATCAATGCTGCACCTTCAGGTTTCAAAAGTCCTAGGTATGAAAAGGTGCGCACCACCTTATTAGTAAAAGAAAAAAATCATGTAGAGACATCACTCAAATCAATTAAGGATTCTTGGGTTGAAACAGGATTGTCTATTGTTTCCGATGGATGGAAGGATTGCAAAAATCGACCTTTGATAAATGTTATTGCAGTGTCCCCTAAAGGGGCTATGTTTTTGAAGGCAATTGATTGTGAGGGGCAAATCAAAGATGCAGAATTCATTTCAAAAATCCTCATTGAGTCCATAGAGATGGTGGGTCCGGAAAATGTTGTTCAAGTCATTACAGACAATGCAAAAAATTGTCGGGCTGCAGGTATTTTGGTTGAGCAAAGGTATGAACACATTTTTTGGACACCATGCACTGTACACTCCCTTAACTTGGTGATGCAAGCAATTGGCACTCAAATAGAATGGGTGAAAGAAATATACCAAGAGGCTGAGGAGATCCAAATGTTTGTGACAAACCACCATATGTCACAAAGCATCTTCAGGACTTTCTCGAGATTGGAATTGTTGAAGGTAAATTTAATTTAATTATCAATTATAATTTATTTTAATTTTTTTAATTTTATGGATTTATATTTTAATGTGTTATTATTATTAACTTATGTTTTACATGATCCTAGGTTGCGGAGACCCGATTTGCATCACACACAATCGTTTTGAGACGACTTGTGAAGGTGCGAGACGCATTGGGTGCCATGGTTATTAGCAACCAATGGAGTATTTGGAAAACATCAAGTTCAGAGAGGGCTCGAAAGGTCAAGTCATTGATCCTAGGGGATGATTGGTGGGATCGTGTGGCCTATGTCTTGAGATTCACTGATCCTATCATGACTATGCTCAGGTTTGCTGATACAGATAAACCATGTTTGGGGGATATCTATGATGGTATTGACTCCATGATAGAAAAAATAAGGGTGATAATAGCAGAAAAAGAGAATGACCCCCAAGAAACATTTTTTCATAGAGTTGAAAAAATCATTCACCACCGTTGGGCCAAGATGAACACACCATTGCATCTCCTTGCATATGCATTATCTCCCAAATACTATAGTTCACAGATACTTGCTTTGCCAGGGAGAACTCCACCATATAGAGATAGTGAAGTTGCTAATGGGTACAAGCAAGCATTCAAAAGACTCTTCATAGATCCAAAAGTGGTGGAAAATGTTAGGAAAGAGTTTGGCTTGTTCATCACAGGACGAACACTTAGTCCTTGTGCTACTCAAGACCAATACAAAGTAGATGCTTGTACATGGTGGTACCTCCATGGGCAAGATTTTATGTTCCTCCAACCTCTTGCAATCAAGATTCTATCACAAGTAATTTTTATTTTTTAATTTTTTTTATTTAACATTTGTATTGTAGACTTTAAGTTTAGTAGTACTACTTACCATTATTTAATTTATTTTGCATTTTTTATTTCTAAGTTATTTTGGTTTTCTCTCCAATTTCAATAGGTTGCAAGTTCTTCTTCGGCTGAACGAAATTGGAGTACATACTCCTATATCCACTCAGTGAAGCGTAACCGGTTGGGTGCAAAAAAAGCAGAAGACTTGGTTTATGTCCATTCCAACTTGCGTCTTCTATCACATAAGCAAGATGAGTACAAGGATGGTTCAATGAAGAATTGGGACATAGCCCCTGAGAGTGCCAACTTGGATGCATCTATTGCAGAGCTTGCTAGAGTCACTATAGATGGAGATGATGATGATGAGACTCTTGCACATGATGCACCTACTACAAGTGGCACTGGCAGTGCATTTGTTTGTGGTTCAAATGATGATGATCTAAACCCTTTTGATGATTGATGAATAATTGTAATGATCTTCATTTGAATCATGACTAAAGAGTACAAAGACATATATGATATTATTAATATATTAGTATGACATATGTATTGGAATTTTGAACTATCAATTGGCATTTATGATTTATCTTTCTAAGCTTGTAGTTTATCACTAGCATTGATCAATGATTTTAGATTTAATGATGATTGATGATTGATGAAGTATCATAGACTCATAGTTCATACTATCAAATGTATTTACAATTTTGTATATTTTTAATTTTATATATATATATAGCCGTACCCAAACGTACCATATTTTAGGAAAAAAAAAATTGCCGTACCGGCGTACCCGTATCCCGTGCCCGTTCTCGTACCCGAACCGGCAACTAAGGCTGAAACGCCTTCCTTTTGATTGCTTTTTGACTTGCATCCTTGGCGTCTAGTATTTTCAGAGGCTTGTATTCAGTTTCGAGGCAGGAGAATCCAAATCTGGAGGCTTGGCGTCCATTATTGTCAGTTTTCAGCATTCTTGGCTGGCAAGCTGGCTTACTATTTTAAATTAAAAAACTGGAAACATTCTGGTATGTTTATCATTCATGATCTCATTGTTGCAATAAAATAACATCTTTTGCATTTCCATTCTGTAGGAAATTGCTCTGTATTTCAGTTTATATGCTTTTATATGCTGCGCCCCTTCTGTTCTGTCGATCAAACTTTCTCTAAAAAACTAAATAACACTAAAAAGACTTAAGAAATATTGGGGTTTGAGTTGAGAGCTAGCAGGGCTCATCACAGTGGTATCAGAGCTCTGATCCTGCCAGCTTGTGGGGTTAGAAAAATTTATGAAGTCACACCAAGAGGGTTTTGGCAAGTTCTACTCTAGAGGGGGCCCTAGAAATCAAAGAGGTGATCATAATCCTTTCCCACCATTTCCATTTGAAGAACAGGAGGAGGAAATAGACTTGGATAATATGGCTAACAGGGAAGGAGGAAGTTCTCATAGGAATCATTGGGATGAAGAGGACAGAGAAGCTAAAGATGTGCTCAGAGGCATGGTTGCAGGTCAAGAACAGGTGGCGACTATTCTTCAACAACTCAGCACAAATGTCCAAAATTTGACAATTAATAGAGCTCAGAATTTGGATCGAGATCATGAAGGCAGTATTCACAGAGAGCCTCAGAGAGTCATAGCTCCAGCACGCACCTTTGAGAGAGCTACATGTCCTATTTTTACCAGAAATGATGCCGAGGAAGAGGATGAAGTTGAACAGGGTGGTGAGATAAATTTTGCAGATAATATCATGGTTATGCATGATGAATGGGATGCATTGCCACCGAGAGTTAAGGAGCACCTTAACTGCGACAGATTTATGAGCCAGAAGAGAGAACACACTAGAAGCAGGAATGACAGGCGGCCTAGACACAAGCAGAATGATCTTAGACAGGCTACCAATAAGCTTACTTTGGCAAACTTTGATGGTAGTGGTAGAGTTACAGCACGTGCCTGGGTCAATAAGCTTGACACATTCTTGACACTACGTCCCATGCCTGAGGAGGATGCCATTCGATTTGCAGCACTTCACCTTGATGGCGTGGCACATGACTAGTGGATTCATGGCATGGCTACTCTTCACCATGACAGGATTACCTCGTACCAGGAGTTTACTGATAGACTGGTAGAGAGATTTGATAGACGTGATCCTGAACTATTCTTCAGAGATCTGGCACAATTGAAACAGTTGGGTAGCTTGGAATCGTACATTGGAGAGTTACAAAGACTATCCGTGATGGTGACAGGAATCTCAGAGAGAAGGTTGATCATATTGTTCATTGAGGGTCTTTTTGAGCCCATGAAAGGTTGGATAAAAGCATTTGATCCACCTACTTTGCAGGAGGCCATGAGGAAAGCTCGCAGCATGGAGTTAACTACACCTCGTAAGCCATTTGGCTCGAAACCTACTACCTCATACACAGAGAATAAATCAGATCCGAAGAAGGCTGATAATGCAGATCAAAAGAAGAAATTTGCAGCCCCTTTAGATCGAGAAACAATGAATGATTTACGTAAAAGAAAACTTTGTTTTTAATGCAAGGGTTCGTATGACATTAATCATAACTGCCCCCTCAAACCCAAAGGGCAAAACAGGCACATGGAGTGGTTTTATGAGGGAGAAGTGTTGACTGATTTTTCTTATCAGCAAGCTCCAATCTATGATACAGATGGAGAAGAGTCAGAAAATGAGTCAGAAATGGTAGTAGAAACAAAGTTACAAGAGGCTCATATGTCCAGCATGCAGAGAGAGGGTTCTTTCAGACTCCGTGGGATCCTAGCTGGTCAAAGGGTCATATCTCTTCTAGATACAGGTGCAACCCACAACTTCATCAATTCACGGTTAGTGGAGAAACGGGGAATTCAAACTCAACAGTTTGAAGGCATACGTGTGAAGGTTGCAGATGGATACACTCTCAATTGCGAGAGGATGATACCTGACTTGCCATTGAAACTCAACAATTTTGAGTTTAAGGCAGATTTTTATGTTGTAAACATGGGAGGAACGGATATAGTTCTTGGCATGAAGTGGCTTCATGCGATAGGAGAGTTCACGCTTAATTTGCGTGACATGGAGATGAAATTCACCATAGATGGCACAAATCATATTCTAAAAGCCATCAAGGACAACAACCTTAGAGAAATTTCACTCCGGAGAATGGAACGTTTGATTCGCCATGATATGGTAGAGTGGGCTGCTGAGTGCAAGCTAATGCCTTCACAGTTGGAGCGGCAAGCTTCTTCTTACCATCCAGATGTGCAGGAACTTCGAATCAAACATGCAAAGGTTTTCAGTGCAATTCCACCAGGCAGACCTCCTGATAGAGGTATTGAGCATATTATAGAGCTGGATGAGGGCACGAAACCGATCATGATTACTCCTTACCGGCACCCCAAGCGTTTGAAAGATGAGATTGAGAAAACTATTAAGGAGCTTTTAGCTATGGGGCACATTAGGCCGAGTAAGTCACCCTTTGCTTCATCAGTTGTTTTGGTGAAGAAAAATGATGGTACACTTAGAATGTGTATTGACTACAAAATGCTCAACAGGAAAACTATTAAGAACAGGTATCTTATTCCACAGATTGATGAGTTGATAGACGAGCTTCATGGGGCTTGCTATTTCTCAAAGATAGATTTGAGGACAAGTTACCATCAGATCAGAGTCTGAGAGGACATAGAGAAAACTGCATTCATATGTCACTGTGGACACTATGATTTCTTGGTTATGCCATTTGGTTTAACCAATGCTCCACCCACATTTCAATCTACTATGAATAGGGTTTTCCATCCTCACTTGAGGAAATTTGTATTGGTGTTCTTCGATGACATCCTGGTTTATAGCAAATCATGGGAGGAACACATGGTTCACCTGGATGAGGTACTGAGTATACTTGACAGGGAATCCTTGTACGCCAAGGAGTCCAAGTGTGCTTTAGGCATGGCAGAGCTTTTATATTTGGGACATATCATCGGCGGTGCAGGAGTCAGCATGGATCCAGAGAAAGTTCGAGCCATCATCGATTGGCCTACACCTGAGACATTGACACAGCTCAGGGGATTTGTAGGATTATGTGCCTTTTATTGTCGGTTCGTTAGTGGATTCTCGTGGCATGTTGCGCCACTAACTGATTTGACTAAGAAGGGTGCTTTTGTGTGGACACCACTAGCACAGGCGTGCTTTGAGAAGTTCAAACTTCTCATGACCTCATGTCCAGTTTTGGCTCTACCAGACTTCACCAAACCTTTTGAGTTACATTGCGATGCCAGTGGTGAGGGTATTGGTGCAGTTATCATGCAGGATCGACACCCTATGGCTTTCGAGAGCAGGAAGCTAAGAGGTCCTGAACGGAGCTACTGTATCTATGATAAGGAAATGTTGGCCATCATGCATGCCATGGCCAAATTCAGGCAGTACTTGATTGGTAGTAAATTCACTGTTAAAACTGATCATAATAGTCTGAAACATTTTCTTGGGCAGCGAGATCTGAACGAGAGGCAACAGAAATGGGTCAGCAAGCTTCAGTCCTATGATTTTGACATCTCCTATGTCAAGGGCACTTAGAATGTGGTTGTTGATGCTTTATCTCGCCGTCCTCACTTGAGCTCTATTACAATGATTTCAGAGGACTGGAGACATCTGATAGTAGCAGAGTATGCTAAGGACCCATGGGCTTCTAGCATAGTAGATGGGACAGTACAGGATGACAGGTATTCACTTGTAAATGATCTTATCATTTACAAAGGGAGGATTTTACTAGTCCCAGGTTTTGAGATGAGGGACAGAGTATTGAGGTCATTCCATGATTCACCCATGGTAGGACATCCTGGTTACTTTAAGACCTACAGGCAGGTATGGGAGAAATTCTCTTGGAAGGGTCTCAAGTCTTTTGTTCTCCAGTATGTAAGGGAATGTCTTGTTTGTCAGCAGAACAAGCAAGAGCATACACACCCTATAGGTTTACTACAGCCGCTTCCTATTCTTGAGAGGAAGTGGGAGTGCTTGTCCATGGACTTCATTACGGGCTTGCCGAAAGCTCAAGGGAAGGACAACATTTTTGTGATAGTAGATCGGTTGACGAAGTATGCACATTTCTTCGCAATCACTACTACACACACAGCTACCCAGGTGGCAGATTTGTTCTTTCGAGAGGTATTTAGGTTGCACGGTTTGCCTCAGAGTATAGTCAGTGATAGGGATAGCAGGTTTATGAGTAACT
>VDFB02350500.1:0-50518 GCA_007258455.2 Sequoia sempervirens
TCCTCTTTGCTCACTGATCTCGAAACCACAAAGAACACCAAAAAAGCATGTCGTTTGGGTCTTCAAATCTTTGCTGAAAGAAAAGAGAAAATCTTCTTGCTGTGGAAGCCAACCTGCAAAAATTGAATAATGGAAGACAAGGACGTCTTAAATAAGTTGAGGTTTGAGAAAATCTGCTTTCTTGTCGCTTTAAAACTACTTGAAGCCAATCCCGAGCAGGTTCATCGAACGTAGACATTGTTTGAATGCTAAGTGATGTAAACCTTGAAAAAAAATTTAAGGCATTGAGCCTTGGGTGCCAATCTTCTCCTGGGGCGCTTTTCCTCTCCAGACTTAGCTAATTTTCTTGAAATTTCATCTTTTTGCATGATTTTGACCTCCGTTTGACTTTGATTTTTGGATGCTTGGAGGATCCTGTGAACTGACGGAGTGATCAATCATGGAGCCTAACTGATTTTGAGAAGATTATCCTGGAGGCAACTTTGGGTAAAAAACGTTATTTGACCCTTCAAAAAGTTGGGCGCCCCTGGCTACCTGGGGCGCCCATGATCACCAGTGTTAGTTATTTTTCATAATTTTCAAATTTTATACTTGCTTTCAAACCTTTAGATGATCTTGATATTCCGGGAGTTAGATTGACCTAATCGACTGGCTATCAAATTCGCTGGATAGCTTGATGAATTATGAAGAGGGTCTTCTAGAGATGATCTCTTCTGAAAACTGATTTCAAGGCCTCAAAAGTCTGGGCGCCTATCTCCTCCTGGGGCACCCATGCCTTCCACACTTAAGTCTTTTTCTTGGATTTTCAACTTTTACACTTGCTTTCTGATCTTCTAATGATTTTGCAATTCTGGATGATTCGAAAGTTCAACAAACTGTTGGCTTGGCTCGTTGGATAGCCTGATGAATTCTGAAGGGGGCTCTTTGGAGGCTGCATCTTCTAAAAACTGAATTTGGGGCCTCAAAAGCTTGGGCGCCCCTAGCTAGCTGGGGTGCCCAACTCGTCCAAAGTTAGTTTATTTTCTGTGATTTTCACCCTTGCTTTTGACTTTTGACATTTTGCTCATATCTCTCCCTCTATTCCGCCTTCGATATCTGGTGATTATAAACTCTGATGGACTTGTTCATGGTTCCATTGGAGAGCTGCTTCAAATCTGAAGAAGTCATGTTGGAGATGTGGACTACAAATTCACTCATTTAGGCCTCCAAAAACTTGGGCACCCCTGTCTAGCTGGGGCGCCCCTGTCTAGCTAGGGCGCCCAACTCCTCCAGACTTAAGACATTTTTACTTGAATTTCATTCTTCAAACTTGGACCCTCATGTTATGTCTTCAATTTGATCTTGATTTTCCGGTGATTAACAAGTCTGATGATCTGACGAAGACATCCACTGCGAAGTTAACAGAATCCTAAAGAGATTAAGCACATTTGCAAACCCTAATTGCTGGATTAAGTCCTCCAAAAGGCTAGGCGCCCCTAGCTACCTGGGGTGCCAAGAATTCCCAGACTTAGATTATTTTCTAATATTTTCATGGTTTGCATTTTGTCTCTTGGTTGTGACCTCTTCGTTTGACCTCAAATTCTGGATGACTTGTTGATCAGATGACTGCGTTGTTGGCCTCACTGCAGAGCTGAGAAGATTTTGAACAACATTGCTTGGGAGCACAAACCCTAATTTCATCATTTGATGTCTTCAAAAGTTGGGCGCCTATCTCCTTTTGGGGCGCCCATGGCTGGCAGAGTTAGTTTTTATTTTGCAAATTTCAACTTCTTCCTTCCTTTGACGTGCTTGCCTTTGCCTTGACTACATGAGATGAAAAATTTTCTAAGGCATGAGTGTTTGGGCGCCTAGACTAAGCTGGAGCGCCTAGAGTCTCCAGTGTTAGCCAAAATTTTGCATTTTTCAACTTTCACAACTTCCTCTCTCCATTCCTCATTCTCCATATACGTTCATCATTTCTCATCTTCTGTTCAATGCTTGAATGTTTGAATCTGACACCTGGCAGTTGATTGAACTCCATTAATGGGCTTGGAGCTCTTGAAATGCTTTGAAAAAAAAGCAGAATAGACCCACTAGGGAAAAACTAATCTTTTTGAGATTCTGACTACACCAACCTGATGAGGAAGTATTTTCAACAAATCAAAATCATTTTGAACCTTAATAGCCAGACTTTCTATTTTTAAAAAAATTTGCAAGCGTCCATTTTGAAAGAAACCCAGAAAAAGTTTCTAAAAATAGCAATTTTCCTAAAAAGTAGGATTGAAAAACTGAGATCTGGATTTTGTAGACTTGGTCACTCTGAGCAAACCCAAATTGTCAGAATTTGAAAATTTCAAGTTTTTACCCCTCATGCAAGACATGCAAACCTCAATTTTGACCATTTTTGACAGTTTTGACAAGACTTTTACTCATTTCTTCAAAATGCCTAAGTGTAGCAAAAATTTCAATTTGGGGTACAACACATTGATACAAAAACATATAAAAATCAGAAATATATACATATTTGCAGCAATAAGATCTGTTCAAAATCCACCACCATATTAATAGTCAAATATTAGTCAAACTTGAATGTCATGATATAGACTGAAGTTAAAAAATAATAATGTCAAATGTCAACAATCAGCCATCAAATATCATATGGGTCATCAAAAATATCATCATCACCCTCCATATTAGATGATGTATGTAGTGGTAAACAAGAAGAACCATAAATAGTGCCACTAGCATTGGCACTGCCACTAGCACTCTCATGCTCACTATCTGGCTCATAGTCATCATCAACATCAAGTGCAGCAAAGTGGGCAGTGGAAGCATCCAAGTCAATATGCTCTAACTCGATATCCCACTTCCTTGTGTCCCCTTCTTTGTAGGCACTTTCTTTGTGTAATGTCCCCTTCTAGCTAGACATCAGTTGTGAGTGGGATTAGTGTAATGAGCCTTGCTCAAACTGACCTCAAAATGTTGATAAGGAACTCAAGGAATATTGTCAAACAATTCACTTGCAACCTCTCAGCTTGCTGGTTTATGTGACCAGACTGATATGTTCTTTGAAAATTGACTAATGAATGCTTCCAATGCTTGAAAACCAACTCTACTATGCATAAACAATCACTTAGATGCATTTACAACTTCCCTTTTATCAATTACAATGCACTTCAATGCTTTCTATATGCAAATTATTCATCTTCAGCCACTTGACATTATGTCAAACAGTTGGCATTCAAGGGATAGATGACTTATAAATTTTGGTTTGCTTCAATAACTTATAACAGCAACTTTTGATTGCAAGTATTGCTTGGAGTTCACTTCTAAATGATTCTATAATGAGTATACTCAAATGAAGATGTAACATGAACTTTTTTTGCTTTTCAAATGCAATAGCATGAGAAACTAGGAATGCAATGTGCAACTACAGCATGTAGACATTATGTCAAACACTTGCCATGCATACTTCAAATGCAAATATCAAAGTCTCAGACCAGCAACTACTTCTCCCTTTATTGCTATCAAATGCAGCCTTACAATATTCTTCCCAAATTGCCAAGACTCTTGGCATTACACATGATTTTCCAATGATACTCTCTGAGTACAACTACAGCCCTCTTATGACAATTACATAAGCAAATATTCAATGGAAAATAATATGAGAACCTGATTGAAAAGGACGCCTTGGCTGGTAGTTGATGAAGCAAGCCAATTCGATGCCAAAATCTCCTTCCACAAGCCAAAACGATTTATTTCTTGGGCCACCCCTGTTCTGGTCTGAATTGCAAAAATAAAATGATATCCACTTTCTTGCTGCCTCTATTCTTCCTTAATGGAGTTGCCTAGACCTCTCCTTGCAAGCGCTCCACTTCTTAGTTAAAATCGAGCCTCTATGAGGCCTCCACCAACAAAATCGTGGCTTCCTTGTTGACTGCAATTTCCTGATAAAAATTATATCAGGCCTGCAATCCGCCCTTCAAATGATCAAATAACTTGAAGAAATCGATGCCAATGAATGATACAATAATTCTCAATGCAAGGCACCTCTAATTCCAATCGCCATATGCCAAATTAGCCAATGGCCACTCTATTTTGCTCACATAAGTAATCAACCCAGCAATACCTCAGCTGCTGTGTTGAATCCAAACCCTTATTCAGAAAGTACAATAATACATCAACTATTGTACTCAAATATATTTCACAATGAAGCACAAATAGAAAGTCTGAAGTAACTTTCTCCCAACTGCAATAATTCAAGTGATATTTCACACCCTCAAAATTGCTATCAATAGGAAGTTTTCGTTTCCTATGACAATGAAGTAATCTGCAGAAACCCTAGGCTCTACAAGATGCAACAACAACAACAACATCAAATCTGCCTGATAGGAAATGAGCCCTCAATGCCTATTTATTCTTTTTCCTCAATAGGTCGGCCTCCTTCTAGAACTTTCCCAAGTCACCTTCTAGAAGGAATATTATTTTATTTTATTTCATTATTTTGTTATTTTGCACTTTATAATAAAATAATTATTCATAACATAAAGTGCAAACATAACATTACTTTATAACATGAGGTTTCTAAAAATAGAAACATATCAAGAAATCATTAGAACACCTCCATATGTAGACTGAATCACGAAATGAGCCAACCAATCAACTAGGTATCTGCCAAACAATCCTCTGATCAAGCTCCATTAGCCTACGAGGATCAGGAATAAACTAATTCCTCTAAACTCCATTGCTCATGAAAAAGGGGACATTACAATTAGCCTATCAATTGACCCTCATAGGCTAATAAGATTGGATAGAGGGTCTTTTGAGGCAAATACTGTAAAAGACCCAACTAAATCTAAGTGAAGAATTCACTCCAAGGTAATAGATAAGGAGATACGCCAATCAATCAAAACCTGAAAACTGATTAATGCAATTAGATGATCCAAGTCAGGTGACTCAAAGAAATATAATGATGTTTAAATGGTGTATAAATGCTCCTCCAAATCTGATGATTGCAGCAACAAGGCCTCGAAGTATCAATCTCAGTTCATGGATCCTCTGTCAAAGTCCAACTAGATTCAAATGTAGAAATCTATCAATTGATGTTGTGTCCCTTCTTAACAACTTGGTACTATGTGAGAACCCTTAGCTCTCCTTATACCACCGTTTTTTTTTTTTTGTCTTGTGTTTTGCTATGATATATTTTTTTCTTTGTGCTTTGATCATTTATTGCCAATGGTTCGATACAACAATATAATGCAACAAAATAGGAGATGTTGCAATAATAATTTTTTCACTCAAAACTGAAATTGCATTGGAAATACACAGCTGAAAATTCCAGATTTTTATACCAGCTTAAATACTCATTATTTTCATAATGTATTGACAACCCAGTTCATAAAATAACCCCTATTATCTAAAACAGAAAATCTAGGAGTTACAATTTATTAACTCACAGGTAAACATGCCTTGAAACCCTCTGATCAGCTACAGCAGACTTCATATCAGCATACTGGCAAATTCTGGAAATGATCACAGCAATAGAAACCCTCTCAAAATGTCGATGAAGCAACACCAACCAAGCACATCACTGTAGCAAATTACTGTAGCGAATCACTGTAGCGTAGCATGGGTACTGTTCACGCGTCACTGTAGCGCGGGTACTGTTCACGCGTCACTGTAGCAGCCAACACAAAGCTTGGAAACTGATCGTTAATGGCTGCCAATGATGAATCTTCGGGTCTGCACTTGAAAGACCTTCAATAATCTTCAAACCCTAAATAAAATCTTCACCTTTAAGCACAAATAGAACTTCTGGATGAAGCTCTCCTGAATGCCAAATTCAATGGATATTTCACCACCTCAAATGGCTGCAACACTAAAGAGTTTATCGTTCTTTAATGGCTTGAGAGACAGAAACCCTTGGCTCCCGTGCTCTGGAAGAAAGAAACTCAAAAACTTTTCTCAACATGCATAATGAACTTTGCTCACAAAAGAAACTTTTATATCTTCAAATTAGGGCGACTTTTGGCTCAAAACCCTAATTTTTTAATCACTTTAATATTTCACTTAAATCTCAAATAGTCTAGGCGCCCCACTTAATAAAAATATTGAATTTGAAAAGTGGCCCCCTTTTAATGAAGTACGCCCCCTTCATTAGTTTCACTTTAGTTATAATATAAAAATATTATAACTTAATTTTATAAGCTTCAAACTTAATAATATTTATTTTAACAAATAAATATTAATATCTCTTTCACTACCAGTCCAATTGACGAACCGTCTGAAGTTGGGTGCTGAGTGATTGATTCTCCATGTGACCAGACTGATATGCTAAAAATAGCAGGGGTGCTCCCACCACTTACTAAAAATAGTAAGTTGAGCAAAAGTTGTCCGATTGACCCTGAACGAAAGCCAAACTAGATTGATCTGAAAGCTGAGGCTGAGCCATGCCTCACAAGACCCCCTAAACTCCTCGTTAGCCTACGGAGTTCGCATAGTAGGCTAACTCCACACTGCAAAGAGATGTCAACTGGAAGGGGACATGACAGTCCGCCCCTCCTGAAATTGCTTGTCCTCAAGCAATCTCAACTCCGGATGCTGCAAAACCTCCTCGCTCTCCCACGTAGCATCCTCCACAAGTAAATCTCTCCACTTCACCAGATATTCCCTGATAGTCCTCCTGCGAAGCTGACTTTCCCTGTACTCCAAAATAGACTCAGGTACTAAAATCAATTTTCCCTCATCATCTAAGGGAGGTAATACTGCTGAAGGTACCACATGATGTCCTAACGCCTTCTTGAGGCATGATACATGAAAAACATTGTGGACCTTACTATCAACTGGGGGCTCTAGCTCGTAAGCCACCTCTCCAATACGCCTGGTAATCCGGAAAGGACCATAATAACGTGGCTTGAGCTTCTCTGATCCACTCTTCCTGAAAGTAGACTGTCGGTAGGGCTGTAGCATGAGGTATACCATGTCTCCAACCTCAAAAGATCTCTCTGTCCTCCTCTGATCCCCATATTGCTTATGCTAATTCTATGCCTTCGCTATATTCTCCTTAAGAGCCTTAACAATGTCCTGGCTCTCCTGTAATAAGTCCCCGCCACTGGGCACCCTACTGTCGCTCAGAAGCAAATCAAGAAAACTAGGCACCTCATAACCATACAACGCCATGAAAGGAGACATCCGAATGGTCAGGTGATATGTGGTATTGTAACAATACTCACATAAATATATCCATCTGACCCATCCCTTTTGCTGCCCTACAACATAATTCCTGAGGTAACCCTCCCTGAAATTGCTTGTCTCCAAGCAATCTTCACTGCAAAGAAACTCCAATCTTCGTGAGGCCCACAAGAAGAATTGTGAAATGTCCCACACATCTCTGACTGACTCCTGTAGCACCAGCATAAACATAGTTGCGCAAAATATGCCTAGATCCAAAACCCGGAATGGAAGTCTGCCATGCCTAATACCCTCCGACTTCCTCTGCACTACTCTAACCTCAACTTCACCATGCCAGAAATGGTGAAGCAATCCACTAGGACCCATCCAAAACACAGTACCAATCCTGTCGCCAGCTGGATCCCAACATAATATGTACACACATCCAACCATACTGTGGGAATATGAACATCGGAAAGTATTTGTATCACAACAACTATCTCCATCCTCTGCTAGACTCCCATGGATGTGTTGACTAACCAAACCATCATGTCCACTGGCATCGTAATCACCCTGTAACCATGTATCCGTATGAAACCACTGTGACACTAAAGTAGCAACCCCTGTCGGGTACATCTTATCATGATGGATAACTGATTGCTGCCCCTGCAAGTAATCTCCTGTAAATAACTGAGTCGGGTACTTGCAGCCGCTAATCCCATCTTCGGAAGATGGTAACTCTGCACACAGTATTGGGCTACTCCCCTCAACTGCACCCAAAGAAAAATCCTGTGCATAAGGATTGTGCATCAAATACAGATCATGTACTAGTGGATCAAAAGTAAAACTATAGGCACTCCTCACTAAGTATACACTGCAAAACTCCTTTGTGATCTCTGTTTGGAATTTCGATGCACTAGGAAAATTCCAAACACTGCAATTATCGCTCAATCCTGAACTGGTTTCAGGAGTGTTATTGGCTTCCAACTTGAAGAGTGGATTATCATAGGTCGAACCACCATCCAACTCAAATAACGGATTATTCACAAAGTGCACAATCATTCTATTATGATTTGAATCATCCACCGCTGAGCCCCTGGAACAATAGATTAAATCATACTCCTGAATTGGTTCATCAAACGACTGATCATGATCAACTGCATGGGATGAAATAACTGATTTGCTTCCAGAAAAGGGAAACAAATCATCATGAGAACCGATCTCCCACCTGAATGGTATTCTGCCTACCTCATGTGAAGAAGATGGAGTAGTGTCGAGAGTTGTCACACAACTCTTCGATGAATCAACTATTATGTCGCAAGAGCTAACAATAATTGCCCCTGCAACACCTGTCATGGGACTAACCTCAGGAGAACCAGGTGTAACATGTGGTTCCCTGCAACTTTCAACCAATGCACTTGTCCCATCTGTATCAACTGCCCCTGTAACCGTGATGGATGTAACCACATCCTCACTACAACCTGTGGATATATGATCCTCACTGACTGCCACTGTATGTAACTGTAAACTGCAGCTAGTCGAGATTGTGCCAAACTTAACTCCACGGTAAGCTCGTCAAACTGTGACTGAGACTCCTGAAGGACCAACTGGGTGCTCTGCAACGAGTCCATAGTCACCTCAAACTCATGAGTGAGCTCATCGACCTACTCCTCCTTTCCCTTCAATGCATCATAACAAATACAATCCCACTCGAGAAGAAAATCCCTGTCCGCAAGTAGTTTTAGGTAATTTTGTTTCATCATTCCAATTGCTTCTCGTAGTGCATGTATCTCTGCAAGGGAAAAACCACTATCACCGTGCTCATCTGTCAAAGGAGTACTCCAACCATAGGTAGCCAACATCTGACGAGCAACATCAAAATGCTCAATGGTTGTAGCAATCATATTGTCATTCACTTTTAGTTGCCCAACCAAATGATGAGGACTCTGTAGCTTATGACCCACATACAAGTTTTTCGGTTCACAATCTGCACTATGATATGAGGTTGATTCATCATCACTCACTACATGATAAGCAGCATCATGTGTGCTTTCATCCATGCACACCTCAACATCTAAGGTACTGCTGCTATGTACCTCAAAGGATGGCTCAACTGGCAAGGTAGAAGTTGCTGGTATGACAGTATCTTCACACACTTCCACTCCCAAAGTAACTGCATGCCCATCCAAAGCACAATCCTGGGATTCCATATCAACATATGAATCTTCTAGCTTGTTTTCAAGGGTCTGATCTGGAAAATCAGACTCACCATGACATGAATCCTCAACATACAATGCATCATTAGTACTCAATTCCTGAGTACTTTCATGCGACAATTCAATAGGATCATTTTGCACATGTGAAAACACTGCTGTCTCATGCTCATGCAAAGTTTCATCATCGCTGTCATGAAAATCAGAAGTAGCCTCTATAGTAGAAACTTCTTGAGTCACCTCTTGCAAGGATGATGTAGATAAATCATTACCCAAAGCTGTTCTAGTGTCTTCTTGAATCAAATCAGCATGTCTATCAAATTCATCATATAAATTTCTGCATACTTCATAGGAATTTGAAGATACCAAATCATTTTGATGAAGAGTTGTATCATCCTTATGTGTAGATTCTCTATCCATTTCATGTGTAAACAATTCATGAGCTATAGTGTGATATTTCTTCCTTGCAAACTCTGTCTTATGACAAAGACTCGGGTGCAAATCCATGTAACTCATGAAAGCAAGTTCCTTCTTAATTTTTTGAGGAAGAGTGCTATACTCCTTAAACATGCTAATCACTTCTTCTTCTTTGTTTTGTGGTGTTTGACCTTTGCTGGTAGAAAGTGAATTGAATCTTTTAGGCAACCCAAACTTTGAAAGCGTCTGCTCTAAACGCAGCAACTCTCGATTGAGCTTGTATTGTGATTGTTCAAGATCTTTCAATGCCTGTTTATTGCTAAACAACTTTGCCATAATGGCCATTTCGTTGTCCCAACTGAAAACCCTTAATATTCTGAAACCTTTATTTTTGCAAACCAAGACAGGATGGCAGGATTCAAGCTCTGATACCACTGTGAGAACCCTTAGCTCTCCTTATACCTCTGTTTTTTTTTTGTCTTGTGTTTTACTGTGATATATTTTTTTCTTTGTGCTTTGATCATATATTGCCAATGGTTCGATACAACAATATAATGCAGCAAAATAGGAGATGTTGCAATAATAATTTTTTCACTCAAAACTGAAATTGCATTGGAAATACACAGCTGAAAATTCCAGATTTTTATACCAGCTTAAATACTCATTATTTTCATAATGTATTGACAACCCAGTTCATAAAATAACCCCTATTATCTAAAATAGCAATACCCAGAAAATCTAGGAGTTACAATTTATTAACTCACAGGTAAACATGCCTTGAAACCCTCTGATCAACTACAGCAGACTTCATATCAGCATACTGGCAAATTCTGGAAATGATAACAGCAATAGAAACCCTCTCAAAAAGTCGATGAAGCAACACCAACCAAGCACATCACTGTAGCAAATTACTGTAGCGAATCACTGTAGCATTTTTACTGAGATTTTTATACCAGCTTAAATACTCATTATTTTCATAATGTATTGACAACCCAGTTCATAAAATAACCACTATTATCTAAAACAACAATACCCAGAAAATCTAGGAGTTACAATTTATGAACTCACAAGTAAACATGCCTTGAAATCCTCTGATCAGCTACAGCAGACTTCATATCAGCATACTGGCAAATTCTGGAAATGATCACAGCAATAGAAACCCTCTCAAAATGTCGATGAAGCAACACCAACCAAGCACATCACTGTAGCGAATTACTGTAGCGTTTTTACTGTTCACGCGTCACTGTAGCAGCCAACACAAAGCTTGGAAACTGATCGTTAATGGCTGCCAATGATGAATCTTCGGGTCTGCACTTGAAAGACCTTCAATAATCTTCAAACCCTAAATAAAATCTTCACCTTTAAGCACAAATAGAACTTCTAGATGAAGCTCTCCTGAATGCCAAATTCAATGGATATTTCACCACCTCAAATGGCTGCAACACTAAAGAGTTTATCGTTCTTTAATGGCTTGAGAGATAGAAACCCTTGGCTCCCGTGCTCTGGAAGAAAGAAACTCAAAAACTTTTCTCAACATGCATAATAAACTTTGCTCACAAAAGAAACTTTTATATCTTCAAATTAGGGCGACTTTTGGCTCAAAACCCTAATTTTTAATCACTTTAATATGTCACTTAAATCTCAAATAGTCTGGGTGCCCCACTTAATAAAAATATTGAATTTGAAAAGTGGCCCCCTTTTTATGAAGTACGCCCCCTTCATTAGTTTCACTTTAGTTATAATATAAAAATATTATAACTTAATTTTATAAGCTTCAAACTTAATAATATTTATTTTAACAAATAAATATTAATATTTCTTTCACTACCAGTCCAATTGACGAACCGTCTGAAGCTGGGTGCTGAGTGATTGATTCTCCATGTGACCAGACTGATATGCTAAAAATAGCAGGGGTGCTCCCGCCACTTACTAAAAATAGTAAGTTGAGCAAAAGTTGTCCGATTGACCCCGAACAAAAGCCAAACTAGATTGATCTGAAAGTTGAGGCTGAGCCATGCCTCACAAGACCCCCTAAACTCCTCGTTAGCCTACGGAGTCGCATAGTAGGCTAACTCCACACTGCAAAGAGATGTCAACTGGAAGGGGACATGACATACTAACTCTCCTAATTTCTAAAAAATCAATGAGTTCGATTGTATGCCTTTAAGAATATATCACAATTTATAAATTCCAAATTGGAGTTCAATGTCAAGGAATGAATTCAGTAAATGTGTTTATATATAATCTCCAAGCTTATTATCTCTCAAAAACCCGACTAGATCTAAATGCAGAATCCAAATCTGATTGTGATGTTCCTATATATATATATATATATATATATATATATATATATATATATCTCTTATGAATAATTTTTTCTTTCAACTTTTATAGTTAGCAAGTCACAACAGTGAATCTTGAAATTGTAACTTCTTAGAAGACTTGAATTCGTGTATTTATATAGTGATAAATCTGAATTTGTTAATCCCCTTAGCAATAACTGAGATCTAGGTGTTTCTTGAAACTATCTCTACAAGATTCCAAGCCTGTGGGGAACTAATTCGCTGGTGATCTCTTCTCTCAGCAACAATGTTGTAATTCGACCTGTAGTGATAAAGTTTGAGAATGGTTCTATATATTGCTTGGTTATAGATGTCCTCCTTGACCCATGCGCTAGGTTATTCTTCTTTTATTTGGATCTGACTGCAATCCAATCTCGTCCTTCTCTGTTGTGTGTGAGGATTTCGTACTTAATGCCTTTGCCTTTATTTCGTAGTTCCCTGATTAATCTCTAAATCGATTGCTTTTCTTCTTGATTGTTTCTTTATCTCTTCTCCTGATCGTTTTCTTTCTTTTTCTTCTTGGCTCAATAGTTATTTTCTTCTCTGATAGCGATCTCTATGTGCTTCTTCTCACTCCGTAATCTTCTCTTGGTTCGGGCTTCCTGTACTCTCCTTTTTGATGATCTTCTTCCTTATTGTGTCCTTCTTGATATAAACGGTTTTGTCCAATGGATGTGTCTCTACCGATTCAAGGCGTCCATTCTTGACAAGTGATTTGTTTGTGACTAATTGTATTTCCTTTGCTTGATTCGTTTCTTCTTGGTTGTTCATCAAATGATTAGTATTTATACATATACAAACAAAGGACATGTTCTATTTTCATATAATTATATTTAAATACACACACACACACACACACACATACATATATATATGTATATATAATATATGTATGTATATCTTCTATCTATTTAAAAAAATGCAAATGTATCAAGACATATACTTATCTTAAGTTCTCCTATGTGATGGGGACATAATAGATACCTAGTTAGTTGATGGCATTATTCTTCTCCAGTGCTTGTTGGGGGTTCAGGCTTGGCCTTTGCAAAGGTTTCAAGACTCAATTTCTCATACTTACTATTTATAGTAAGTCATTCAGCCAGTGTTTCTATTTATAGCAGGGCATCTAAACGTGATGTGTTGGTAGTGTCGATCCTGAAGTTCAGTTGGTTTGATGGAATAAGGAGAATTGCACAAGTTATAATGTTTAATTATTATTAAAGGTGACTTTAATAATAATTAATATTATAAAGTAAGTTATAATTGCACTTTATGTCTTGAGGGGTCATTAGTCATTAAAAAGGGGGCCATTTTTATTAATTACTTGGGCGCCAATATCAAGGCCATATTTTAATATCTCTAAAGTGCAAACTTATATTATTTTAAATGATCAAAAAGGCAAATTAGGGATTGACCCTCTTGAGAAGTATATAAAGAAGCAAAGGAAGAAATCGAACTATCTCTTGTACATTTGATAATTTCATTTTATGACTTCCTTTGGCGTTGGAGAAGAGAAACGAGGGTTTCTGCATTTCCAGAGCTACCAGGCATTGGAGAACATTCATTCTTTAGTGTTCTTGCTTTCTGAGGTTGTGCAACATCAACTGAAGATTGCATTTCAGTTTGGCTTCTCTCAGAGGTCAACATTGTGAAAATATTGTGAAGGATTCTTCAAGGTTTTGAGCAGATTTCAGTGTGAAGGGTAAAAAAGAGAAGGGCTGCATTTATAAATTACTGGGCACATTCTTCAAGAGCCGTACAGCCTTCTTGTGATCCAGTCGTACTTTCTCCTAGGGTTGTGTTGTGACCTTTTTCACACATCGCCCCATTGCAAATGGGGATCCCCCCTAATTTTGGCTTTGCTTTTCGTTTGTTTTGTCGTTGTCTCTCTTTTCTACTGTCTGTCCTTTCCGGGGATGTCTCCGCCATTGAACCATAACGTGAAATTTTGGCTAAGTCTGAAAATCAGGGTTTGAGTCTTCCTTGCTGATCTGAGGTCGAGTAAAGTGAATAAATTGAAAAATTCAGCTTAACATTGTTGTCAATATGTTTCCAGCAGGCTCTCAGCAAGTTTTCATTAGATTCTGAGGTACTTACTATTTTTAGTAAGTGTGAAGTTACAGGCAATTTGTCAGCATTTTTGAAATTCCGACAGTCACACTGCGTCCAAAACATATCAGACTACTCGTATGCAAAATTTGAGCGAAAACAGACAACTTTCTATTTTTAGCAGTCCGCCTTCCGGGACAAATTTCAGAGTTCAGATGCAGAGTTTTTCTTTGCATGTCTGGATATTCCTTCTGGGTTTTTCGAGACCTTCGCAACGATATAACATGCAAAACGAGACGACAACTTTCAAATTCAGTCTTCCGAGGCTATTTTTAGGGTTTGCATTTCAGGGTTTCTTTTGCATGTCGGATGATTCCTTATGGGTTTTTCGAGAGCTTCGCGATGGTGTGACATGCAAACAAAGATAACCACTCAGTAAGGAACTTACTATTTTAAGCAGGAGCGTCCCGGCAGCCGCTTCCCAGCAGTTTAGAATCACGAGCCGATCGCAGTGCCACAGAAACGAGAGCAAACAGATATCGTTTGATATGCATGCAAAGCGAATTAGGGTTTCCAACTTCGGAGCCTAAAAAGAGGAATCAAAAGTCAGAATTTTCGAAAACCGATGTAAACCATCGCGATCAGCATCCTTCAGGCTATCTGCTGGTAAAATTTCAAGTCAAATGGAGCACTTACTATTTATAGTAAGTCAATTTGGAAACAGGCTAAAAATAGTAAGTCAGGTGCATGCGCTGATGTCTATGGTCAGGTCACGTGGTGAGGAGCGCCCCATTCAAATTTCAAGTCAATCGGAGTAGTGGAGCTATCAGAAGCTGGCAGTTACTATTTATAGTAAACCACCTCCAGAAATGGGCTAAAAATAGTAGGGTGACAAAAAATGGCATTGTCGACAGAACGAGGTCATAAGGATGCAGTGTGCAAAATTTCAAGTCGTTCTGAGCTTCAGGGATGCAAAATCAGAGGGCTTACTATAAATAGCAGGGCATGAAGGCTGGCGAAAACGAGGAAAAAAGTTCTAAGTCTGGAACTTCATCCAGTAGACATGGCAAATTGCGCCCAGTTGATGAGGAGGCATGAAAAATTCTAAGAGTCAAGTTCGTCCAGTACACAGGCCCAAATGCGCCCATCTAGCAGTAAAGTCAAAGAGGGTCAACACTTTCCATCCTTCTGCCTAGCCTAAATGCGCCTTCAAGCATATGCCTAGCACAAAAAATTCTAAGTATGAAATTCATCCTTCACCAGGGGCAAAATGCGCCCAAAGTATAAGTGGTCAATGAAAGTCAACACCTTTCATCCTGAAGGCAGGCCTAAATGCGCCCAAGGGAAGCTCATGGAAGTTTAAAAAAAATTCTAAGTATTGGTGTTCATCCACCTCCAGGGGTAAAATGCGCCCAACTTGAAGAAGGAAGGTTGGAAAATTTTTCTAAGTATGAAATTCGTCCTCCTCACCCCTCTAAATGCGCCCATCCTGTAGCAGGGGTAAAATGCGCCCAAAAAGCAAACAAGTCAAAGTGGTCAAAGCTTTTTATCCTCCTCAAGGGGTGAAATGCGCCCAAAAGACAAAGAAGTCAAAGTGGTCAATGAGTTTCATCCACCAGCAAGGCCAAAATGCGCCCAAGGGAGAAGTGGGTCAACAAGTCAACAAGTTCATCCCTCACCTACATGAAAATGCGCCCAAAACAGAGCATGTGAAGACGAAAAAGGTGAAGTTGAAGAGTCATCCTCTTCCCTAGCTCAAATGCGCCCAAGTTAGGATAGTAAAAGTAAATGGAGGTGATAAATAAGGTGAAAGGTGATTAAAGGCATGGTGAAAGCTTGGTAAATGCTAGGCGTCATCCCTCTTCAAGTGCTAAATGCGCCCAAGGTGGTGGATGTTGGAGAATTTCCCTAAGGCGTGTGAAGTGTGAAAACAAGATGTTAGGCGTGGTGAAGATTGCTTCAAGTGGGATATGCGCCAAGTATAAGATGATATGCTAGGCGTTGAAAATGCCAAGGTGGTGAGTGAAAATGATGTGTTAGGTGCTGGAGTTTTAATTTGATATTCCCCTTCAAGTGTGGTGTGCGCCTAGACTTCAGAAAGGATATTGCTAAGTGATGAAAAATAATACATGCCTAGGCGTTGGAAATTGCCAAGTGAAAAATAAAATATGTTAAGTGTGGTGTGCTCCAAGTGAATTGTTTGAAATAAATTCCCTCGCCACAGGAAGAAAGATTTTCCAAGTCAAATAAAATTTTCTAAGGGAAAACTTTTTTTTCAAAAATTTTCTAAGGCGCAAATATTTTCTCCCTTAGAAAAATGCTTAAGTCTGGAGAGGTGGTGGAATTTTTCTTGAAGTACAGATGAATTGTCGGAGATGAAGTCGGTGAATGCCAGCTGCACGGGTTGATAAAAATTTCTCAAGCCAGAGCAAAGAAATACTTCAGGATCAAAGAACAAGAATAAATTTGATGAAAGAATATTTTCTAAGGTTCAAAATTCAAGAAAATCAAATGAACCCGTTCGTCGTGCACCATGAGTTCAACGCGTTCTGAAGGAAATTTTCTTCTGGGTATTGATGATTTCTGTTGAGGAATGGATTTTAAAGCCTTTCATACTTTGCCGAAGCTTTCAGGATGAGGATTTCAAGTGGGCACTAGGTTGATGAATTTTCCTAAGGGAAACTTGAAAATTTTCTAAGGCAAGATGAAGAAAATGTGTTTTCAAGGTGAAATCCTCCAGGCGATGAATCTGAAAGGAACTACCTAGGTGAATTTGCTTAAATCCTTCGTGAAGATAGTCTTCTTGAGCCAGAGATAGATAAAATCAAAGTTGTCAGAGCTCCAGCAGGTGAAGTGAATTCCTTGAAGAGGATGCAGTTGAAGTTAACACCTTCGAAAAATGATCTTAAAAGTGCATCTTTTAAATACGCCCTTGAGGAATATGGATTGAAATTTGGCTAAGGCATGAAGAATCATGAAGAAGGCAGAAGTTGGCTAGTAGAGGCGATGAATGCTTGGAAGTTAGAACATGAAAATCAGGTAAGTAAGTTAAGATTATATTATGAAGTGTTCTAATACTCTTCTCCTCGCTTGTTTTGCAGGAGGAATGTCGAGGCCAAGCGGTGATGACTTAGTGTGATGAAGGAAGTGATTCAAAACGACAACTCAACCTTGAAGGAAGAAAGTTGCAAGAAATTGGCTAAGTGTTAGCTCAAGTGACAAAGAAGTTGAAGAGCAACAAGATCAAAGACAATGTGAACGCGTCTACAAGCGGAATCTTCTAGAAGGGTGGTGGCCATTAATGGCGCATTTATTACCCCACTCTCCTTTGTGGCGATTTTTAGGGCAAATCCTGTTTAGGGCTGAGGTGGCACGATTTTAGCCACTCTAATGATTGTAACCCTAGCCGTCTTTTGGGACTTGGCTAGCTATATAAAGGGGGAGTCCCCCTCATTTGTAACTCAGTAGACAGTAGAGAAGATTAGAATAGACATAGAGTAGAGGGACAACTTAGAAGTAGCTTAGTATAGATTGATAGTGTAGTTTGAAGAAGAGGGAAAGTTTTCCCTTTGAAAACTTTGTAAGAAATTGTTGTGAACACTCTCTCAATAAAAGAGTTTTTCATTGATGGTGAATTTCGTCTTTGTTGTGAGTAGCTAGCAAGGTTTCTTCGTCCTTCGGATTCAAATGGTAGCTTAAAGTAGAATAAGTTTCATTTCATGCAAGAAGATAGTAATTGTGGAATGTGGTGTTTGATCTAAGCAACTTCGTCTATCCATACCACTAGTGTATTTGCTGATGGTGAATGCGCCTTGTGTGGTCAACTGGAATATCATGTACTTAACTTCAATCACAGTTTGAATGATGGTATGCGTCGTTGTGATGGTATCTTCATGTCAAGTGGTGGTTTGAACATCTTTAGCCATCTCCATTGAAGATTGCACCGACTCTGTGGAAGTTGTCCGATGCAAGGCAAAGCGAAGTCCGGTTAGAAGTTTGCTGAAGTTGAGCTCCATATCCCACACCCTAAAGTAGATTAGAATCTCCTTAACCCTGCAACCCATTTAAATTCAGTACTTTCTGATTAAAATAGGAAACCCGCGCTTCATAGACAAATCTTTCAAGCATTTGAGTTCCTTTCTCCGCTGCCGAACAATTCCGTAAGTCCCCTTGAAATACCAGCAAATCACATCAAGCCAAACTGAGCCTATTCGCATTAAAAGAACCTTGGAATTGAACGCACGAACTTTCTTGCAATCTTAGCATGCGGAATACTTTGATCAAGAGAGAATAGGGAAGCCGTTGGCAACTTTATTCTGCGTTGGTGCGGTCACGAAAAACACATCAACAGGTTGGCATGTGAACTTAGGAGCAAATTGCCTTGTCTTTGGAGGCAAGATTGTCACTTCTTTGGGCAACTAATTCAGTCAAGGCATCCTTTGGGGTTTTTAAGGTGGAGAGACCTTTGTTTGCAGCAGATCAAACCATTCTTAGTTTAACCAATGGCTGCCAACAATCTCCAGATTTTGATATAATACTCTTTCTTGCATTCCGGGCATGCTTGTTTGTAAAGGCTTTCAAAAATAACTGAATAAAGATATATATATTTGAAGCAATAGTTTTCTTTCTATAGTTTGTATATTTCTATTCAGTTTTCTTGTATGCCTAGCATCATTTCAAAAACTACAAAAATAGCGAATAACCTTCAAAAACACAAAAAGAAAATATAAAACCCAAAAACAAACCAAACACAGTTTCAAAAGTCTTTAGCAGAAGTTCAGAGTTTTCAATTTGGGAGAACTTAGGGTTATTACAGTGGTATCAAAGCTTTGATACTGCCATCCTGGAGGGTTAAAGTTCTTATGCAGCCACCAGAAATTGGTCCTCACAGGTAGTATACTCGCAGAAGGGTAGAACAACAAAGAATTGCAGATACACAACAGGATAATATGGGTGATAGAAGAGATTGTAGCCCACCTAGAAATGGAGCAAATAATGAAGAAAGGGAAGCAAGAGAAATCATGAGAAACATGGCAATAGGGCAGCAGCAGGTTGCTGATGTTTTGCAGCAACTTACAGCAGTGTTACAACAGTTGAACCCTCTTCAGAAGACAGAATCACAAGCAGGATGACAATAGAAGTGTGGTTGGGACACCCAGAGCACAACAAGCACCCAATCATACAACAGATAGACCTACACGTCCTACATTTTTGAAAAATGAACCAGAAGAAGGAAATGTGGAAGAAGAGGGAGATGATTTATTTGCAGATAATGTCATGACAGCTCACGATGAATGGGATTTGCTAACACCATAGGTTAAGGAGCATATGAACTTTACCGATTTGTGACTTAAAGAAGGGAGCATTACAAATTAAGGCAAGATAGGAGACCGAGGAACCAAAACAGGGATCTAAAACATGCTACAAGCAAACTCACACTTCCAACATTTGATGGTAGTGGAAAGGTCACAGCACGTGCTTGGGTCCACAAATTAGATACCTTCTTGACTCTTCGTCCTATGGCGGAGGAGGATGCAATCAAGTATGCAACTTTGCACTTGGATGGGGTAGCTCACGATTGGTGGCACCATGGGATGATCACCTTGCAACATAACCTCATCACCTCTTACCAAGAGTTCACTGACAAGTTGATTGAGCACTTTGACAAGAAGGATCCAAAGACTTATTTCAAAGACCTTGCTCAACTCAAGCAAGTGAGGAGTTTGGAGGTATATATAAGTGATTTTCAAAAGCTTACGGTTATGGTCCCTAGCCTATCTGAATGAAGGTTGGTTATTTTGTTTACTGAAGGCCTCTTGGAACCTTTGAGAGATTGGGTAAAAGCATTTGATCCCCCATCACTCCAAGAAGCAATGAGGAAGGCTAGAAGCATGGAGCTTGCAGCCCCACAAAGCAAGTTCACATCCAAAGCATCTTCTTCATCCAAGGACAGCAGGTCATTCTCTAAAAAGAAGGAAAAATCAGATTCAAAGGGGAAATCAGCAGCCCCACTAGACCAAGAAACACTCAATGATTTGCATAAGAAAAAGTTGTGTTTCTATTGCAAAGGGTCCAATGATGCAAATCATGATTGTCCTTTGAGGCATAAGGGCAAGGCCAACCGAATAATGTGGGTGAATTATGAGGATTCTAAGTCTGAAAATTCAAACCAGCAATCTAATCAAAAAGAATCAGGGGCATTAAAGTCTAAACATAACGCAGAGAAGTTCGAACATGAGGCTGAAAATGAAGTGGAAATGAAGCTACAAGAGGCACGTCTCACTAGCATACAACGGGAAGGCTCCTTCAGGATGCGTGGGGTCTTAACTGGTCAAAAGGTCATTACCTTACTTGATATAGGTGCCACGCATAACTTTATTGATGCTAGGTTGGTTGAGAAGCGTGGAATTCGTAGTAAGGAATTTGAAGGTATAAGAGTGAAGGTTGTTGATGGCTACACTCTTAAGTGTGATAGGATGATTTCAGACCTCCCTATGCGCTTAAATGATTTTGATTTTAAGGAAGATTTCTATGTAGTAAATATGGGAGATACAAATATGGTTCTACCGTTCTAGGCAAGAGATGGCTACATGACATAGGAGAGTTTACCCTTAACCTTCAAGAGATGGAAATGAGATTCAAGGTGGATGGGAAGACTCGCTGAAAGCCATCAGAGACAGTAGTTTCAGGATGATATCTTACAGAAGGATGGAAAGACTCGTGCACCATGACATGGTTGAGTGGGCTACAGAGTGTATGTTGATGCCATCACAGGAGGGGCAGCAAAAACCCACCTATCATCCTAATGTACAGGAGCTAAGGATTAAACACTCTGAGGTGTTTAGTGGCATTCCCCCAGGTAGACCTCCAAACAAGGGTATTGAGTACATCATATAGTTGGAGGAGGGTGCAAAACCCATGATAATCACTCCTTACAGGCACCCTAAGCGGCTAAAAGATGAAATTGAAAAGACAATAAAAGAGTTGCTTGCTATGGGACATATTAGACCAAGCAAATCACCCTTTGCTTCATCAATAGTTTTGGTGAAGAAAAAAGATGGTACACTAAGGATGTGCATTGATTACAGAGTCCTTAATAACAAGACTATTAAGAACAAGTACCCTATACCTCGTATTGACGAGTTGATTGATAAGCTTCACAGTGCTTGCTACTTTTAGATAGATTTGCGATCGGGTTATCACCAGATCAGGGTCAGAGAGCAAGACATTGAGAAGACAGCATTCAATTGTCATTGTGGACACTTTGAATTTGTGGTTATGCCATTTGGGCTAACCAATGCCCCTACTACATTTCAATCCACCATGAACAGGGTCTTCCAGTCACAGTTGAGGAGGTTCGTTCTTGTCTTCTTCGATGACATTTTGGTTTATAGCAAAACTTGGGAGGAGCATATTGCCCATTTGGATATAGTGTTGGGTATTCTTGATAGGGAGTCCTTGTATGCCAAGGAATCCAAGTGTGATCTGGGCATGACTGAGTTGTTGTATTTAGGCCATATTATTAGTGCAGAGGGTGTTCGCATGGATTCGAACAAGGTCCAAGCTATTGTTGAGTGGCCTAATCCTGAGAGTCTTACTCAGCTCATAGGTTTTTTGGGCCTATGTGGCTTCTACCGTTGATTTGTCAGTGGGTATTCACGGCATGCAACACCACTTACAGATTTGACGAAGAAAGGTGCGTTTGTTTGGACTTCAGAGGCACAGGAGTGTTTTGAGAAATTCAAATGTATGATTTCATGTCCAGTCCTTACATTACCAAACTTTACGAAGCCCTTTGAGCTTCAGTGTGATGCCTCCGGTGAGGGCATTCGTGCAACGCTTATGCAGGATAAGCACCCTATTGCTTTCTCCAATGCTTGGTGAGCCAACCGTACTTTCTCCTAGGGTTGGCGTGTGAACTTGGGAGCAAATCGCCTTGTCTTTGGAGGCAAGATTGTCACTTCTTTGGGGGGCTAATTCAGTCAAGGCATCCTTTGGGGTTTTTAAAGTGGAGAGACCTTTGTTTGCAGCAGATCGAACCATTCTCAGTTTAACTAATGGCTGCTAGCAATCTCCAGACTTTTATATAATACTCTTTCTTGCATTCTGGGTATGCTTGTTTGTAAAGGCTTTCAAAAATAATTGAATAAAAGATATATATATTTGCAGCAGTAGTTTTCTTTCTATAGTTTGCAAATTTCTATTCAGTTTTCTTGTATGCCTGGCATCATTTCAAAAAATACAAAAATAGCAAATAACCTTCAAAAACACAAAAAAAAAATATAAAACCCAAAAACAAACCAAACACAGTTTCAGAAGTCTTCAACAAAAGTTCAAAGTTTTCAGTTTGGGAGAACTTAGGGTTCTTACACTTTGTGTGTAAGGAGACGCAAGTTTGAATGCACATACACCAACTCCTCTCCCTTTTTTGAGTGGATGAAGGAGTATGTGCTCCAATTCCTCTCAGATGAAGATGAACTAGCAACCTATTAAAACCAAATTAGATAGTTAAGAGTTACAAAATTTAACTGATTAAATATTAAAATTAAAGTATAAATAAAATTGTAAAACTTAAAAGATTAAAGATTTTGACTATAAAACTTGGGATAAATGAAATATTCCAAGCCAAATTTTTTCGTTTTTCAAATAACAGATTTCCAATTACAAACAGTGCACCCGTTAAGGTTAGATGGATAAACCAAAACGTGCAGGAAAGCAACTCTAACCTGAATGGCGCCGATGATGGCGAGCATTGGTCAGAGGATCTAAATGAAATTGCTTATGCTAAAACTCTAACCAGAATGGCACCGATGATGGTGAGCATTGGTCAGAGGGTCCTCTACGCTAAGTACAGAAAGGAACTCGACGTCAAGTATGTGCTACCCAATCCAATGCGGAGTGAGGGGCGACCATATGACGGAGTGATTACAGGAAACAAAGCTTGAAATGAAATGCTGAAAACAGGAAAGAGCTCGACACCCAGAATGTGCTTGCTGACCCAAGATGGGAAAGTAGCTACCATAGGGCGGAGACTTAACTATTACAATAACTTCGAAGGAAATAAAGCATTACAACATAGATTTTGGAAAGCTCAATAAATACTGCCAGTACTACTGTCAGTTTACAGAATGAAGAGCATATGCTTGTCAAGAGATTAGAACTAGAAATAATCACCAATTACAATGCAATAATCATTCCCTTGATTTGATTCAAGAGGCCACATCAACTTCCCACAATGAGTCGGAAATATTAATTCTGTTTTCTGTTCTTTTTACAAATCTGTATTATGCTCATAAAAACAGCAGCTTAAGAAAACCTTCAAATGCTCACAACTCCCTATCCACTCGCTCAAATGACCTGATTCTTAAACCACAAGACTCCCAACAAAATGGCGCTCAAGATGATATGAAGAAACAGACTCTAAACACTCCAAATAATTAAATGCACAATTCCCAATGCATGAGAAAGTACGGCCCCAGCTGAAGAATTCGATTTGACTTTAAAAATTAAATACACAACAATAAAATCTAAGATTGGAGACAAATATTCGCCCTTCCTTGACACTACTATCAATGCAATACCCAGAACTAACTCTTTTGTATTTTTTGAGTTATGAATATAAACGTGGATCTGCTGTAGCTAATCTGCACTTTTAGAAATACCTCTAATATGCTGAAATCAGATCTAACTAATTACAATGATGATTACAATGCACAAAACAAAGGCAAACTTACAAATGATTGAATCACTCATAAGCATGCTAAAATCTCCACTAGATGCTATCTTTCAAGCATGAAGTCGAGCCCAGACTAGGAGGCATTCATTCCTCGAAGAATTCCCGCAACCATTTTGGCAGCATAACATTAGCATAGTCCAAAGATGAAGAATGATGCACTAAGACTCCTCTTTATAATCCTTCCGTTGACTTCGCAAAACCCTAAAATCTGTTTTTAGGTCAAAACCCATCCTCCTCAATGATGGGCGTACTTTTGCCTTCAAGCTTTTGATTTGATATTTTTAATAAATATCATACTTTAATTAATGCGCTCAACAAGCTTGCTCAGACTTTAGAATAATTAAAATATTCATTAATGAGGCGCCACCCTCAAATGACCACCTTTTTAAAACAACCTTAAGTCATTAACTCTAAGCCAAGGGTCAACGTTAAAATATAATAATTAAAACGTGACTTTTTAATTTAAATGACTTAACTTATTTCTCCGAAAGTGCCCTGAAGCCGATACTGATGAAGTCAACTGATCAATCTGAAGCCGAAAGTCAACCAACCTGAGCTCATCTGGAAAGCTGCCAAAAATAGAATTTACTAAAAATAGTAAATTCCAAAAAGTGCTCTGAATGCCGAGATGATCATACCACTGCGAAGCCCTCTGAAAACCCAGAAGGAATCCGCCATTGAATCCACCATCTCTGAGCAATGACCTCCTCAAAATTAGGAAACCCTAATTTTAACTTCCGACTAGCCTTCGGGTTCCCAAAGAAAGGCTAACGGTCACTAGAAATGTCAGGCTTGAGAAGGGGACATTACAATAAAATTTTGATTGCAAGAGGTTGTAGGTACGTGTATACTTGGCCATGGAAGTACCACCAACATGAGCATCAACCATGTACTTATCTTGAAGAGCATCAAGACCACAATCGTTGGAGCATGCAAAACCCATGAATTCAGCCCTCACTGCATTACATCTGTCACGATCAATGAAGAGTTTGCAAAGTGTTTCCTTTTACCCTTGAGCCATTTCAACATCTCTATATAGGGCAACTTTTATTGTCAAAAAGGAGTTGAGCACTATAGTATTTGGGACTCAATGCAAAGGCAAGAAGATGCAACGGAGTGGTCATTTTGTTCCATCTCTCTACAAAGATTTTGTTTAGTATTTTGAAGAAGTTTTCTTCAAAATCTTACTCTTTTGCATTAATGATGATTTTCATCTTCTCAATCATTGAGTCGATGCCATCATATACTTCACCCAAACAAGGCCTATCCATGTCAGTTTAACAAATCATGCTCAGTATGGGCCCAATGAAAGTAAGGAGATACTCAACACGATCCCACCAAATGTCATCCAGGATCATTTGCTTAACCTTTGCTGCCCTTGCAGTGCTAGATTGCCTCCATATGGACCAATTAGGGCTGATGACCATGTTAGAAAGTGCCTCATGAACCTTCACAAGTTGTCTCAACACAAGTGCAGGCAAAACCAGTCTCAGCAACCTGTTTGAAAATCAAAATAAAATAAAATTTAAATTTACAAAAATTAAAATTAAAAAGACTATTAAAGTGAAAAATGTTTATTATTTAACTAACCTTCAATAGCTCCAATTTCGAGAATGTTCTAAATATGCCTAGTGACATATGGTGATTGGTGATGAACATTGGGATGTCTTCAGCCTCAACATACACCTGTTTGATCCAATCAATTTTGGTGCCAATTTTTTGTAGCCTTAGGTTGAGGGAGTGGACAGCACAAGGTGTCCAAAATATGTGTGAATACCGCTCCTCAACCAATAACCCAACAGCCCTAAAAAAAATTGCATTGTATGTTATAACTTGCACAACATTTTGAGAGCCCACTCCATCAATAGCTTGACAAAAAAAATTAGCAATAAATGCACCATCCTTCACCTCTCCACAATCCAGTGCTCTCAAAAACATTGGCCCTTTAGGGGACACTACAATAACATTGATCAATGGGCGAATTTTTGCATCTTTCCATCCATCAGAAACAATGGTCACCCTTGTTTTGATCCACAAATCCCTTATGGATTTCAAGGAGTCCTCTACAAATTTCACCTCTCTATCTAATAAGGTGATATGCACCTTCTCAAAACCCAGGCCCTTATACCCTTTTGGAGCCTCATTAATAGATTTCACCATTTTTTGCCAATATGGTGAGCGAACAATATTGAATGCCAATCCATTTGCATAAACACATCTCGCTATGTCTTGATTGGCAATCTGTCTAGCCTCATTCAGAAATGTCATTTCCAATGGTCCCTTTGATCTCTTATGTGTAGAGGCCACAAGTTGCTCTTCAAGTATGGACATAAATGGATGTCTCTCTGTAGGTTGAAAATGAGAAGGTGGTGTAGGGGGCTTCATCCCTCGAGATCCTTTCATTAACAAAGGATGATTTGATCTACGGCCTAGTGCTTGGTCTACTTTTTCGTGCTCTTCAATATATGCTAATACTCGTATTTTAGGAATGTCTACCATCTTCACCTGGACAAAATTTGATGCCTAGTCAAGGGATCTTGCACATATGGCCTTTCACTCGACTATATGAGCTTGAATATCTAACTGCACGATGACCACAAATCCAAACATAATGTCCACCACCTGGAAGTTGTACCATTTCAACATGTTTCCAAAGGGGAGAGTTTGGGTTTGTTTTGAAGCGAGATTGGCTCATGGAGCTAGAAACAGTTGCCATTGAAATACCTAAGGCAACAAGTTCAATTTTCAACACATTCAAAGAATTGAAACAAATGAAATTTGAAAACAAAAAATAAATAATATATAACTTATTAGTTAATTTATTTTAAAAAATAAGCATGAGTTATAGATAACTTGAAATATTCCGAGCCAATTTTTTTCAAATTTTCAATTACAATAACCAGAGCAATACACAGTCGTTAGGGTTAGCTCTAAACCAAAACGATGCTGAAGCAACTCTAACCAGAATGTACACCAGGATCCCGATGTGGGCAAGGTGTGAGCATTGGTCAGAGGATCTGAAATGCAGAACAGAGCTGGAAGGAACTCTAACCAAGAATGGCGCCAGTGATGACGAGCATATGGTCAGAGGATCTTAATGGAAATGCTGATACAAGAACTCTAACCAAGAAATGCGTAGGCGAACGACGAGCATGTGGTCAGAGGATCCCTACCATCTAATAAGCTGAAAGCAAACTCAACACCAAGTATGTGCTACCCAATCCAATATGGAAATGAGGTGACCATATAGCGGAGATAGAAAGAAATACAATGCAGTTTCAGAACGTAAGATAAGCATTACAAATCAGAATTAAGCAAGATTAAAGAACTGCTGTCAGTACTACTGTCAGCTTACAATATGAAGAGCAATCGCCTGCCAAGAGCATATGAATATAACAGATTAGCATTACATCATATAAGAGAACTCTCCTTTGCTTAATCAAGGATGCCAAGACCAATAACTTCTCTCAGAGACCAAAATGATGATTCTGATTTTAACAGATCTGCACTTTAAATTTATAACCAGCAACCTATCACCACACTTAAATAATCATATATTTCTCTCAACTCATCCAATTGACATGAAACGAAGTACAATAGACCCTAATGATGTAGGCGCCCAAGATAGAGCACTAAAGACTGATCAAAAGGCCCCAAATTAAATATGCACGAATTCCAAGACAAAATCAAATAGTACGGCCCAGCAAGAGGGCGATTTCACTTTAAAAATTCCATGCTTCTCTAAAAAATCTGAAACTTAAGAAAAAGGTTCGCCCTTCACAGATAGAGAGATCTAGACAATACCCAGAATGATTCTTTTTGTATTTTTTGACTTATGAATAAAAATGACAATCTTCTGTAATGAATATGCAATTCCTGAATCTCTCTAATATGCATAAAACTAAACTACAAAGCCACACACTGACTACAATGCATAAATCCCACTACAAATCACTCAAACTACACTATCTCACCACTAGTCGCTATCTTTCAAGCGAGAAGCAATGCCAAGCTAGGAGGCTTACATTCCTCGAAGCAATCCCAAAGCCAATCCGGCAGCATAACATTCCTGTAGACAAAAGATAATCCAAATGAGAACCAATGGCTTCCTTTTATAATTTCCAGATGACCCTTCTCGAAACCCTAATCTTCTTTTTTGAACCAAACCCTAATCCTCCAATAGATGGCGTCCCACTTTTCCAAGCAAAACTTTGACTTTTAATATCATTTAATCTCCTCCTTGAAGTTGGCGTCCAACTTATGCTTGGATTAAACTTTTCTTTATAAGAAATATAATTAATTTCTTTCAATGAAGTGCCCACCCATAAAGAACATCTTTTAAAACAACTTAAAGTGAAGTAGCTAGGCCAATGGGGTCAATGTTAAAATATAACATTAAAACATGTCTTAATTAAAATAATTCGAACTTGTCTCTCCAATTGCGCCCCGAAGCCAAAAATGAGTAAGCCAACTAATCAGTCTGAAGTAGAAAGCCAACCGTGCTGAAACCAACAGGACCACTGCCAGAAATAGAATTTACTAAAAATAGTAAATTCCTGAAGATGCTCAGAATGCCAAGAAAAACATACCAATGCGAAGCTCTCTGAAAACCCAGAAAGAATCCGCCATTAAATCAACCAACCTCGAGCAAGAGCATCCTTCAAAACATGAAACCCTAATTTCACCTTTCGAGTAGCCTACGGGTCTCCGGAATAGGCCAACGGTCAACTGGAAAGATCATGCTCGAAAAGGGGACATTACATAACTAGAAGAATGAAAACAAACCAAAAACTTCAAAACAAAACAAGAGAGTTTATTTGTTAAAAAAAAGTAGAAAAAAAAATCAAAAACTTCAAAAAACCTACCTTTTTTGAAGAAATCTTCCTCTAAGATCTTCTTGGCAACAAACAAACACTTGCAAATGCATAGAAATAGCACAACAACCAGTTTGGAGCATTCAACAATCAATCTTCAGCTCTATCTGTGCAATGGCAAGCAAGAAAATAACTTCAGCAATGGAGGAAAAAAAATTGTTTTTCATTCACAATATGAAAAATAAGTTTACTTTTGCCGATTAGATGTTTTATCTCTCATATTTTAAGGTCAGGGGGCGAATTAGATTTTTTTAAGTTAAAAAAAAAGTCAAAAAACAAAATATGCCACCTTAGCACGTGAGCCGCCCAAAGTTGGCTCGGTTCTGCCTGGATTCAGCAGGGCCGAACCCACAATCTGTGCGCCAGACCTTGTTCAAACCCACAAGGGACCGGACCCGGACCCCGAACCCGAGTTGGACCGGACTGAGACCCTGGGCCTTGGGACAGCAAACCAGTAGCAGAGATCACAGCTATATGGTCTAGGTGTATAGTTGATTTGCATCCAAAAGATGCAAAGAATATCCCTATTTATTATTATACATTGAGATGTCAGCTCAATGCAAATCAAGGCTGCAACATATATACATTTGGTGATGGATTGAGATGCATTATCCCTTTCCCTTTGTAATAGCTCTTCCTTAGAGGCCTTCATGATGACAATGGGGAGAGAATTATGCACATGTCAAGTTCAAATCATTCATTCAATCATTGGCATAAACATTTGGGAGGTTTTACTCTTTAACTCATTCTTTAAACCAAACAATGGTAATAATATGTATCATCCAGAAACTAAAGGTCCCCATGAACTCTCTTCAGAGCCTTATCTTCAAAGTGGATAACATTGAAGGGTCAACAACAATGAGATGAGATGACACAATACTGCCTCTAAACATCATAAATACGTATGGCATCACCTATTGTATATTTCAAAGCCTTCAACCTGCTGCTTTTCACTTCTGTAATTTGCATCAGATTTATCTTAGAGCAGACATCAGTTGCTTAACTGAGGCACTGCTGAGTGATATAATATGACATCCTGGTATAACATGTTTGCTCATTACCATATATCTCGCTAATTATTATTAATTGTAATTAAACACAATAAAATAAAGCTAGCTAATAGTGCGCATAATCTATTCAAAGCATTAAATCTTTTTATTCCTTATTCCAATACCTGCTCTCCTTTCAAATCTTTGGAGACAAGAGAATAAAAATTTGATGCAATATGAATTATATATCAGCACATTTGAGCACAATATATTGAAAATTTACCATTAAATGCTGCTACTCTAAGAAGATTTCAGAAGAAATTGGAAATGATGCCTAAGATTTGCATGCTAGAAGCACAAATCCACAAAATTATTCATGAGATAATCATCTGTTGTATGCAAACCCTGTGGTTATTAAATCACTAAAGAATCTATCATAACTAGTGTTAGATTACAAAAAATTACTTTGAACAGATGTTGATCAAATTATCATATTTGCCAGTGTCTTTCTTTGATTTGTAAAATGCTACAGAATTATCAATAAATTTAGAAAATATATAATTTATGTATTAAAAACAATTGAACAAAGCAGTGCTCATTTGAAACTTTTTTGCTACCAACTAAATTGTCAGGCAAAAATATAAAAAATAATTCACCTTAACTCTGATCATGGGAGTCAGCTCCAGGTCTCCTCTGAATATAGTTACTGGAGAAATATTCCTAGCTCTTACTGCGCTCAATAATGACATTGAACTTTCAACAATTAACACCTCTGCCTGTGCTCTCTTAGAAAATCTTTTTAGAAGGGAGACATTTTCATGGAATATCTCTGATGAGCTTGCTAGTCCAGAAATTTTCTGTTGGAGAACAACAACATCAAGTTTCATACCATGCTCTTTCATCTGATTAGCAATCACATCTACTTGATCTTCTTTTGTTCCTTCATCAGGATCTCTAATCACTGATCGAGCACCTGTGATTAAATAAAGGCGCTTATTTACTTTATTTCCCTTCGTCCCTGCTCCATGTTTCTTTATCAGCAAGTCCATTCCAACAACTAAAGCATCTAGAACTAGTGATCTGTTAAGGAAGACTATTTATATCCACTGGCTTGGCAAAATAGAACTACTGTCAAAGATTTAAAACTTATACATACATTAGAAAAATTAAAATAAAAAAAACAATTCAGCATAGTTAATATGTAGAGGAGAAGGATGCAATTTAGAACAGATATGCTACCATTTCATCTTCTGGCTCAAATAATTACTTCTCCAAACCCCAAGCAAATTCAATGATTCTAATTTCAAAGACACTTGCTATAGCTCACCCACACAATGACACTGGAGAATTATGTTAACCAACATGTGTATAAAGAAAACCTGTCTGGTAAGCAATGAAGGATACAATCCCCTTGGGCTCTACCCCTTGGTAGTTCATTTAGATATTCAAGGAGATCTTCCTCGACAACCTTTATTGGTCGTTTAACAGCCACACTTTCATAGCCACCAATCTCCTTCTGCAAATCATTATTAGCTTCTGAAAAATAAGATACAAAACTATGTGAGGAATTCCAATCCAAACCAAGCCATAAGTTCTAATGGTCAAATTTTTAGTTTATATCAAAATCAGTCTTAATCTTTTTCTTTCTCCAGAAAAAACAAATACATTGCAGACTGAGAAGAGATTTCATTATAAGTTTCTTTATATGTATGTAGTCAAATGCATGCTTTCAAAAACAGTGAAGGGACTTACTCGTAAGTTTCATTATATATGTAGTCAAACACATACTCACAAACCTTGGACTGAGAAAAGGTAGTAATTCATATATATATTGTAGTTCATACCGACAGCCAGGCCGGTAGGCATGCATTATGATAAATGCATTCATTAATTATAACAAACACAATCATTTTAGAGCCATAAAACAAAAATACATGCATACATTTATGACATGAGTGTGGAGTGATGACATGACAACAACCTAGACAGAAGATGATAAAGCTATGCAATGAAAAACCAGCTTCTGAGAAGTTTTTTCTCACCCTGATCAAGCCAACGCCTTCCAATTATGTCAGCATGGCAGAACAGATCAGACAATATGGTTTCTTGGACAAGAGATGACTTGTGCAAACCAAGCTCAAATGTCTACCAACTTGCGAAGGGACCTTCTAGATATAGCCAACTTCTAGGAAGTTCCTCAGATCAGAAATTCATGCATCCATGCATTAGTACATTTATGATATAAGTGTTGAATGCTGACATGATGAAAGGCTGGACAGAAGATGATACAATTTATGCAATGAAAACTAAACTTCTAATATGTCTTTATTGCCCTGACCAAGCTATGTGACTCTCTCATTTGTCAGAATTGTTAGTGAACATCTGGAAAACACATCAGATAATGATGGTATCTTGAACAAAAGAATGAGTTGTGCAAATAAAGCTGAATAGACTACCCAACTTACAAAGAGATTTTCTGGCTCTAATACAGGCTAGGAGTTTCCCCATCATTTCAAATTTTCAGCATTGAATACATTTGTGAATGAAACTGCATTAGAACAGAGTACTGATTTGATGAACCAGTAGACCTATTTCAGTATACTTAGTCACGGTATTTCTTTCAAGAAGTTCTCAGCATTGCATGCATTAAGAGCATAGAGATTTACTAGAATAGAACAGTGATTTGAAATGAGTAGTCTTATTTCAGTATGTTTAGCCATTGCATTCCTTTTAGAAGTAGCCATGTGGGACAGGAAATATTTTCTTAATCTTATGTTTCACAGTTCTACTAAAAAAAATCTTGGATGACAAGCAAAATATCAAACAAATTGCATCCGAAAACAAGGTAGGCAATACCTTTCAAATGATTTACCACCAAGAGGACCAATAGTGGGGAATGAGAATGCCCCCTCAAGATAACCAAGCCATTATGACTCACTTCAAGAACAACATCTTGGATGATAGATTGTTTTAAGTTATGGCAAAATTGAAAATTCTATGTTGCCAGTTTGCTGGTATTTGCCCAAAGCTTCAGCTCCGGTTCAAACTGGATTTGTGATCCAGGTTGATACGCCTGCAAATTTGCACAGGGGACAGCTTAAGGACAGTGGGTTTGTCCTGGACAACCCTGGGGGAACCAAAAAGGAGCCACAACAAAACTATCTGGTTTTACACTTCATTCTTTTTTTTCACTTTTCTTAATAAATTTACACACTCGACTTTCACTATGTTACACCAAAATGAATGTCTAACCTAAGAATGACATCTAAACCATTTAAAACATTAAAACAAACTGATTTTACCTCATTTTGATTACAAAAGACAAACGTCACTGAAATATTCCGAGCCAATTTTTTCGATTTTAACAAATTGCAAATTACAAGCAATGCACCCGTTAAGGTTAGAGGTTAAACCAAAACGTGCAAAAGCAACTCTAACCAAGAATGGCGCCGATGATGGCGAGCATATGGTCAGAGGGTCTTCTACTCTAAATGCTAAAAGGGAACTCAACGTCAAGTATGTGCTACCCAATCCAATGCGGAGTGAGGGGCGACCATATGACGGAGTGATTACAATAACAATGCTTGAAAGAGAAATGCTGAAAGCTGAAAACACTCAACACCCAGAATGTGCTTGCTAACCCAGAATGGGAAAGTAGCTACCATAGGGCGGAGTTGTAACTATTTCAAACTAGTACTGAAAGCAAGAACGAGTATTACAATTAGTGACAAAGCAATATTAAAGAACACTGGTCAGTACTACTGCCAGTTTACAATATATAAAGATCATTCGCCTGCCAATAGCTCAAGAATTGGAAATGTTAGCATTACATCATAAAGGACATTCCCGATCTTGGATAGAGATGCCAAACAATAATACCCTCAATGATCCAGATACTAATTCCTGATTTTTGTTACAAATCTGCACTTTTAATGAGTAAACAGCAGTCTATGATACCACTCAAATGTTCATAACTCTCATCTGAATCAACGGATTGACTTAAAACAAAATGCAATACTCCTTAGGAAGGATGGCGCCTAAACTAAGACTCAAAAAACAAACCAAACAGCCTTATATTATTTATGCACGGATCTCAATGCAACCAGCAAGAGGTACGGCCTTAGGAAAGGGCGATTTGCTCTAGAAAATAAATGCAAGCTCTAAAAAATCTGCAAACTAGAGAAGTATGGCGCCTAAAGCCTACAATGAGGATGGGTTAATACCCAGATGCAATCTTTTTGTCTTTTTTGATTTATGATTACAAACACGAATCTGCTGTAGCAAATAATGCAAGTTCATGAAAAACTCTAATATGCAAAACTGGAACAAGGAAGCTACAAGCTGATTACAATGCACTAATCTCAAAGCAAACTCACAAACTAGACTAAATCACCACTAGTCGCTGTATTGCAAGCAAGAAGCGATGCCCGAGCTAGGAGGCCTTCATTCCTCGAAGCAATCCCAAAGCCAATCCGGCAGCATAACATTCTTGTAGATAAAAGCTACCCCAAAGAGATCCCAAGGCTTCCTTTTATAAGTTTCGGTTGACCTTCACGAAACCCTAACTTCTTTTCCGGAGTCAAACCCTAATTCCTTCACAGATGGCGTCCCACTTTTCCAAGTAACTTTGTCTTTTAATATTAATTTAATCTTTCTTGAGAATGGCATCCACTTTGAGCTTATAATAAACTTCATAAAAAATATAATTAATTCTCTTAATGAAGCGCCACCCTTAAAGAACACCTTTTAAAAAGACTTGAAGTGATTAAGCTAGGCTAAGGGGGGGTCAACGTTAAATTATAACATTAAAACGTGACTTTAATAAAATAGCTCAACTTATCTCTCCAACTGCGCCCCGAAGCCATCAATGAGCAAGCCAACTGAACAAATTGACATAGGAAGTCAACCATGCTGGACCTGACTGTTGAACTGCCGAAAATAGAATTTACTAAAAATAGTAAATTCTGGAAAATGCTCAGAATGTCGAGATGAACACACCACTGCGAAGCTCTCTGAAAACCCAGAAAGAATCCGCCATTGAAACCACCAACTCCGAGCAAAGACATCCTCAAAAATAGGAAACCCTAATTTTACCTTCCGACTAGCCTTCGGGTTTCCAGAAAAAAGGCCAACGGTCACTGGAAAGATCATGCTCGAGAAGGGGACATTACAATCCGCCCTTCCCAAAATTGCTTGTCCTCAAGCAATACCACCACAACTCCAGAAATTTTAAAACTAATCCATACGCAACAAGTATGATCCCTGGTTCCCAAACCCATCGCAGGAAGGACCCACCATGCCGATGCTGCTCCACTCTAATCACACCCGTGAAATCATCATGCCTATGCTGCACTAACCTTCCTTGTAACCCCAAAGTGTTACCCTCCATGATACTCAAACTGAAAGATCTTAAAGGAGGGGAATCAAAATCATGCAACATCTCATGTCCACGATCCCCCGAATTAACAGTATCAACCATACTACTGTCAATCACAATTCCAAGCAATAGGAAAGATAGTCTACTCAAATCAAAATCGAACTCCTCAGCATACCTCCACATGGTAACAAACGGAATCATGACTACAAGTGTGACCTCTAAAAATCTTCTTGCCAGGAGGAAAGCAATCCTTTGCAAGAGCTCAACGAACTCATATTCATGTCTCCGCATGAAGCTACTATGCCTCATCTGAATTATAATGACACCACCATGAAGACTACAGAAAACAATCATAGTTCCAGCCCCATGAGTCTCAGAATGGTGAACCAAAGCAGGTGAGAGACTGCTGTCCTGAATCAATACTGAGAGTAAACTGTCAAGGTTTACATCACCAACCATCATAAGATGAATTTGGAGAGTAGGAAAGGCGTGAAGGAACGAATAATTGCTGCTGATCAAGGCTGGGATCAGCGTAGTGCAATCTGATGCAAGAGTCTGTAATGTCCCCACTTTGGCCATACGTTCTTCTTTGACTGATAGCCTATTTCTGGAAATCCGTAGGTTGATCAGAAGTGAAATTAGGGTTTCATTGCTTGGAGATTTGTGGCATTTCTAGGTATTTACTATTTTTAGTAAATACTAATTTTGGCAGTGGTTCAGTTGTCAGCCTTCATTAAGTCTTTTTCAGTTGGAGCAGTTGTTATTATGGCTTGGTCTTCAGAGAGCTTTATTTGGTGAAAAATATTTAATTAAAGGCATTATGTTTTAATTCTCTGTTGGCACCCCCTTGGCCTAAAGAGATAACTTAAGTTGTTTTTAAAGTGGGGCCATGAAGGGTACGCCTTCATAAAGAGCTTTATTAATTTTATTAAGAACTTTATTCCTTGAGCAAAAGTGGACGCCACTTTTATATTATTTGAATAAAGTGAAATATTTGGAGGCTTTTGGGACGCCACTTGAGAAGTTGACTGGTCTTGGGAATTGGAAAGGTCTCTTGTGTCTTTTGAGCTGCTTCTCAGGCAATTGAAGAGTTTTGTTGAGCTCTTATTTATTGAAGGCTTTTGCTAAAGCATTTCATGGATGAAAATTATGCTAAAGTTATGCTGTCAAAATGACAACTGACATATTGCTTCGAGGATGTCTACCTCCTAGCCTTTCGTCCAATTTCGTGTTTGCAATATAACACCTAGTTGGCTACATTGCTGCTTCTCAACTTCAGACTAGCAGATTGAGCATCAAAGATTGAAGAATTTTGGAGATTTTTGGCAATTTTGGTTTGCTGTTTCATCAACTGTTGAAGGTGATTTTTATTCATGGTTTATTTTCCAACTTGAATTTCGTTCTGGGTATTTAACCAATCTGTTTGTTGACCTTGGGCGACTATTCATGCAAGTTTTGAGATTTTATTTTGAAGTGCCTGTTTTTTTAATTAAAATCGCCCCTCCCAAGAGGGTCGTACCATCTCAAGTGCATTGGGAATTGTGCAAGTTAAAAATAAGTTGGAGTTGCTGCTGTTTGGTGCTTGGTTTTTGGGCGCCTACCTCCTGAGAAACATTTGCAAAAGATTTCAGTCAATTCGGAGGTGAAATGAGTGAGTTATGAGTAATTTACTGTTTTCCAGTTTGCTGTTATAAATTTCCAGAACTCAGGATTTTGCATCAGATTTATCAGTTTCCAGTTTTAATCAATTTTCAGTCATTGGAAAGCAAAGAACATTGTTAGAATTCATTCTTATCTCCTTATCTCATTTCTCTATCATTGTAATTCATTTATTTGCAGTCATTTTGAATTGTAAGGTTCTGATTAGTAGTACTAATCTAACCGATTATTATTGCTGCAACTAATTGATTAAATTCTCATTTAAAGTCCCCTGGATGGTATACCGCCAGTGTGGTTAAATTGATTGTAACTCTTGTACCCACTCTAAGTGGTGAATCCCCACAGTTCTGTGGATGCCCGCCGCAGCGGATGAATTGTTTCTAGTGTAATCTTTTCCCCCCACTGTTTGGTGGTAGCGTGGAATTGTTTTTCATGGCTGGTTATCCGCCTATCAGTTCTTAATTTCAAGTTTTAACGCTTCGTCATATGTTAGCACCTCGCCCTCAGTGGGATCTTGAGTGCACATTCTTGACGTTGAGTAATTTCTTCATTTCCAAGTTCAGATTTTAGTTTGGTGCTAACGCTAATCCAGTTGTCTATCTCTGGTTCTGTTGTGTTAAATTATCGAAAAAATTGGTTAGCATATTTCAGTGGTATCAGAGCAGAAGACCCTGCCATCCTGTGGCAAATTTGCAGTTGTGTATCAAATGAGTGACAGAGATCTCCGGTACTACACCGATAGTCAGAGCAGATTTCAGTTCAGCTCCTTGTGGTATCCAGAAGTTGGCAGTTAGGCATGGCTAATGAAGAAGAGATGAAGTTGGCAGAGACTCTCTTTATGGCTGGAAAGAGACTTGGTAAAGAATTTCAGTCAAGAGAAGATGAACAAAACATTCTTCATTTGTTAGAACAATGTTTGAGACAAGTGAAACAATCACCTTCAGAGAAAATGGAGTTGGCTCTAGCTCCTACAGTGAATTTTTTGAATCAGCCCTATTGGTTGGGGCATCCTGATGAAGAAACCAAGCTACTGATTTCTTCTTGTTTCATGGAGATAATAAGAATTGTAATTCCCCAATTGCCCTATGATGTCGAAACTATGAAGACCATATTAAATATGATAGTGGAAAGTTTTCAAGACCTTGATGAAATTGATAGCAATCAGTACTCCAGAAGAGCTACTATATTGAAGATGTTTTCTGAACTCAAAACAAGTATTTTGCTGGTTGAATTGGGTATGCAAGATCAAATATATTATTTGATCCATTACCTCTTCATTTCAACTTGGAGTGAACAAGAAGAGGATGTAGTTGCAGCAATGAGAAACATTTTAATTTTAACTATCAATGAGATGGATGACATTCCAAAATCCGTCTTAACTTTTCTGTTAAACATTCATGAACAAGAAGGAAATGATTCCTCTACTGCTGGTATGTTGATCAGAGATTTGTTCATTCAATGTGATAGAAAATTGAAGCCACACATGAGGAAGATAGAGCAGAAAAATGAGGTAGTCATTAATGCAGAAGTCGGAAATAAAATATTGTTTCTCAATGATTGTAAGGTTGTTTCTCAAGAAATACCTATTGATATGCAGTTGTCCGTACATGCTGAGGGTGAGTGCAGGGAGGCAACATCAATTTTGAATACATATGAAGAATTTATGACAAGTGACCAAGAAGATTTCTTTGGTATGTATGTGGATGCTAATGATAAAATCAGCAACACATCTATTCATGATGAGTTTGTTGAAGATAAAAATGATAAATTAATCAAAGTAGCCAGCTTTGATGACTCTTATTTCCAGTATGATGACGGTGGCGAAGGCGGTATTGAGCTTGATCATCAAACTAAGCTCTTGGAGGAAGTTACTGATGAAGATTTCAGTTTGAATGGAATGAAGAGTGACTCATTCAATGAGTCAATAATCCAAGAGGAGCATGGAGATCTTGTTCCTGTTGATCATTACAATCAACCCTTTTGCATTTGGGATCCTGGTGAGATGGCACCAAGGTATGTTAAAGAACTTGAGTGGGATAAATTTCCCTTTGATCCTGATAAAGTTCAAAATTCATTTTGTATTGCAAGCTATGAAGTCATTGGAGAAGACGTTGTCTTTGATGAAGAAGCTTGTTTGGCAAAGCTCCATAAAGATTCCTTTGAGGTAGTAGTAGCCACTAAAGCAGAGTATGTTGCTACCAAGACTTTAAGAGAATCAATCAATAATGATTCATTGTTTGAAAATATTGCTGTTAGGAAGGAAGCTGATTTTGAGAATCAAGTCAAAGAAAATAAATCAGAAAAGTTGATGTTTGATGAGCAAAGCTTCTTTGCTGATTTTGATCATGGGCCTAAAGAGCTGCAAGTTTTGAAGGATAACTTAATGGTTTCAGAAGAGAAAATTGTTAAAGCATTATCAAGATTTGATAGCACACACAATTTTGTTGAAGAACTCTACTGGAAGTCACAGTTTGAAGAGAGACAAAATGGAGTTAAAGGAGTCACTCTTTCCAAGTTGCAAACTATCAAAGAAGCATTGGAATCATTAAAGATAGATTATTTGCATTTGCTCTCAGATAGGGATAATGCCATTAAGTTTGCAGAAGAGACCTATGATGCCTACCAAGAGAGGGAGAAAGAGGTTGATCATCTTTACCTTGATCTTTCCTTAGCTCATCATTCTTTATGCAAGGGAGAAAATCAAACTCCTATTGCAACCACACTTGAAGGACAAGAAGCTATTACAAGGATTATGGAGATCAAGCAAATAGTTGAAGGTATTAATGAACTCCATAATGATGAAACCTTGCTTAATTTTAAGGAGATTCATGAAGATGATGGTAATTGGAAGGTAAATCAAGAGTGTGAACTCTTGAGTTGGGAAAAGAACTTGCTCAAGAAGTGATAGCTTGCAGCCATGAGCTTGAATCAACAAAGTGCATGTTAGCGAATGTTCAGTTGGATGTAATGGAGGTAGGAGACCAGCTAGTTGATTTCAAACTTCTCAAAGAATGTAGGGATGAGATATATTCTGTGATTGATAATCCTCCAAGTTTGCTTGTAAGTGAATGCATAAGAGGTTTAGAGAATTCAGTCTCCATATGGGAAGTGTTGATTCATGACAACTTCCCCATCTTTGACACCAAGGTGTTAAAACATGTTTTGGTAAGACATATTGTTTACATGCCTGACAGTTTATCCTTTGGATTGAGTAATGCTCACACTATCTTGTCTTGGGAGAAGGATTTGAAGACGATGTTTGTTTCAGGCTCCCTTGTTTTTGAAGCTTTCTTGGATAGACTTCAATGGTTTACCAAAGAAGTCAATAATTTTCTGGGTGTGCAATTGGAGTTGATTGGTACTCATAAATTTGTTGTGAAAAATCTTTTGGGGTATGGTAGGAAGGTTCATTGGAGGGATAAGGATCAAACTTTCAAAATTAATGGTGTTTTCTCCTTTCTTATCAGCCACTTGATGATTCCATTTGTTTATCAACAAATGGATTGGAGGGAAATTTTGAGCAAAGAATGGTTCTTGGCTGTAATGGAACTCTTAGAGTGGGTGTTTCCACCCTTGTGTTCGAGCAATTTGGTCAAGATGAATGTGGATTTTCAATATTGCAGTAGTGGTTCCTACTCTTGTTTGCAGATTTCTTTGAACTCTAATGTTGAGTCTTTCATTCTTGATTTGGTGGTAGCTGCTGGTCACTCCATTGCAACAGCAACAAGCGAAGATTCTAGACTTATTACTCATGAAGTTTGGGAGAAAGTTGAACCTAAACAAATTATTTACTTTCTTAACAATCTATCTCTTGAGTTGAGTGATGTTTTGGCCCATCCTAGTCCTTTGAGGGAATGGGAATTGAGGACAACTTTTGTTTTGCGCTCCATTAATGTTGATGTTTTCATGAGTGGGCTACATGGGTTTATCAAAGAAGACTCTAAATTCTTGAGTTTGCATTTTGCCTTGATTAGTACTTGGAGAAGTGTCGTGTACTATTTCAGATGCATTCGAGAACATTTTCAGTTGAGTATCCATGTTTGGAATCCTCAATATGGCTTGAAGGAAATTGTTACTAGTAGAAAGAGGAATCTTTGGAGAGATAAGAATTTAATTTTCAGATCCTCTGATGATGTCCCCATCTTCGCCAATCATTTGAAGGTTCTTTTTGCTCATCAACTGGTGAATTGGAGAGATATTTCGAACAAAGGATGGTTTAATGTTGGTTTGGAGTTTCTTGAGAAGATGTTTTCAGCCTTGGTCATGAGCAATTGTTCTATTATGGACGTTGATTTTCAGTATTGCAGCAACTGTTCAGTTCATTGCATGATGATTTTCCTAAAATCAGATTTTGAGAGGTTCATTTCAGTTTTCATGGACAGCTGGTCCATTCATTCTTCCTCTTCTCAATCTTTTTTCAATAGTGTTTTATGGCCTCAAAAGTGGGAAATGATGCTTCATAGTGATTTGGATCAGATTTGGATAGTGTTTAAGTTCCTTTCCAGTGATTTATTCTATACAAATTCTTGCACTAGTGTTTGGGGCAGCGAACCCTTGCTTGTTTGGGTTCAACCTTTTGAGACTTTTGAGATTTTAGTGGGAGTTTTCATAAATTTCCTTGCATATATCAGAATTATTCAGAAGAGGCATTATACATCCTTGAGGAGCTTTGATGATGCAGCTGTTATGTACATGCAAAGGGCTGTTTATTCTTTTACAAATAGCTATGATGGAGTTACATTTGTTGTGATTTGGTTTGATGCTTTGAGGAGTGATGTTGATGAGAATATCTTTGAGTTGTTTAGAGTAATCTTCTTTATTCTCAAGATGGTGATTGACATTAACATTGCAAATGTTAATTCCTCAGAGATTATTGGGCATGAGATGCTGCTAGATTTTGATTCCATTCCTTCCATGTTTTTCAGTTTGAATTTTAGGCATGTTATCTCCTTGAGGTGGCAGGGATGGTTTATGCAGTTCTGGTGCAGTGATTTCATTCGTGTGTTCAGAGTAGAGCAACATCAGCATGATGGAACCTTTCCGAGATGGACTTGGGACCATGGGATCCTACATATTTGGTGGGATCAGTTTGGAGTGTTGTGGCATTGCTTGAGGACAAGCAATTTTGGGAAGGGCGGACTGTAATGTCCCCACTTTGGCCATACGTTCTTCTTTGACTGATAGCCTATTTCTGGAAATCCGTAGGTTGATCAGAAGTGAAATTAGGGTTTCATTGCTTGGAGATTTGTGGCATTTCTAGGTATTTACTATTTTTAGTAAATACTAATTTTGGCAGTGGTTCAATTGTCAGCCTTCATTAAGTCTTTTTCAGTTGGAGCAGTTGTTATTATGGCTTGGTCTTCAGAGAGCTTTATTTGGTGAAAAATATTTAATTAAAGGCATTATGTTTTAATTCTCTGTTGGCACCCCCTTGGCCTAAAGAGATAACTTAAGTTGTTTTTAAAGTGGGGCCATGAAGGGTACGCCTTCATAAAGAGCTTTATTAATTTTATTAAGAACTTTATTCCTTGAGCAAAAGTGGACGCCACTTTTATATTATTTGAATAAAGTGAAATATTTGGAGGCTTTTGGGACGCCACTTGAGAAGTTGACTGGTCTTGGGAATTGGAAAGGTCTTTTGTGTCTTTTGAGCTGCTTCTCAGGCAATTGAAGAGTTTTGTTGAGCTCTTATTTATTGAAGGCTTTTGCTACAGCATTTCATGGATGAAAATTATGCTAAAGTTATGCTGTCAAAATGACAACTGACATATTGCTTCGAGGATGTCTACCTCCTAGCCTTTCGTCCAATTTCGTGTTTGCAATATAACACCTAGTTGGCTACATTGCTGCTTCTCAACTTCAGACTAGCAGATTGAGCATCAAAGATTGAAGAATTTTGGAGATTTTTGGCAATTTTGGTTTGCTGTTTCATCAACTGTTGAAGGTGATTTTTATTCATGGTTTATTTTCCAACTTGAATTTCGTTCTGGGTATTTAACCAATCTGTTTGTTGACCTTGGGCGACTATTCATGCAAGTTTTGAGATTTTATTTTGAAGTGCCTGTTTTTTTAATTAAAATCGCCCCTCCCAAGAGGGTCGTACCATCTCAAGTGCAATGGGAATTGTGCAAGTTAAAAATAAGTTGGAGTTGTTGCTGTTTGGTGCTTGGTTTTTGGGCGCCTACCTCCTGAGAAACATTTGCAAAAGATTTCAGTCAATTCGGAGGTGAAATGAGTGAGTTATGAGTAATTTACTGTTTTCCAGTTTGCTGTTATAAATTTCCAGAACTCAGGATTTTGCATCAGATTTATCAGTTTCCAGTTTTAATCAATTTTCAGTCATTGGAAAGCAAAGAACATTGTTAGAATTCATTCTTATCTCCTTATCTCATTTCTCTATCATTGTAATTCATTTATTTGCAGTCATTTTGAATTGTAAGGTTCTGATTAGTAGTACTAATCTAACCGATTATTATTGCTGCAACTAATTGATTAAATTCTCATTTAAAGTCCCCTGGATGGTATACCGCCAGTGTGGTTAAATTGATTGTAACTCTTGTACCCACTCTAAGTGGTGAATCCCCACAGTTCTGTGGATGCCCGCCGCAGCGGATGAATTGTTTCTAGTGTAATCTTTTCCCCCCACTGTTTGGTGGTAGCGTGGAATTGTTTTTCATGGCTGGTTATCCGCCTATCAGTTCTTAATTTCAAGTTTTAACACTCCGTCATATGTTAGCACATCGCCCTCAGTGGGATCTTGAGTGCACATTCTTGACGTTGAGTAATTTCTTCATTTCCAAGTTCAGATTTTAGTTTGGTGCTAACGCTAATCCAGTTGTCTATCTCTGGTTCTGTTGTGTTAAATTATCGAAAAAATTGGTTAGCATATTTCAGAGTCCCACACAAGGGAAAACAACAACACCATTCAAAATCCCAAGCGTGAGCATGTGAGATGACCATCGAGCTGCAAGGTGACACCTCCAAAGTGGTTGGAAAACATGCTAGATCCATCTCCATGAAAAAACTACCACTTCTTTGATCAGGAGTGATGAACCAACTCTCCTGAATGCGAGAAACGCAACCTGTAAGGTGGCTGGTCTGCCTCCAACCAGCAAGCTCGTGTCTCAAAATCTGCCCTTGTCTGAGCTGAAAGTCACTTCCAAGAACTACCGATCGTTGATCTCTCCATCCCATATTCAAAATCTCTCTCCAATCCATTTGTTGATGAACAAATGGAACCATCAAGAAGCTACTAAAGAAGGGAACAACACCAAAAAGTCTAAAAATTTGATTCTTATTCCTCCATAAATTCTTCTTTCCAAAAACGGTATGCTCCATCAACCCATGTTGAGAATCCCAAGCTTGGATACCCAACTGAAAATAATCTCCAACACTCCGGCAAGAAAACATAGCACCTCTCTGATTGTTGGTCAAAATCAAGTGCATACTTGTAAAATTGGCATTCCCTCTGATGAACCTCTGAAACCTATCCATGAAAGCTTCAGGAACACTGGAGCATGAAACATAAGATGACTGCAAATTCAACTCCCAGAACAAACTAGCATCACTCAACCCAAGGAATGGATTGACAAGAGTGCAATCACCATATTTTGGTCCATTTTCCAAGGTGAAGACTGCATCCTCAATCCCTCTTAAGCATTCTTGATCAAACAATCTTCTTGGAAGATTACCAATTTCAAGGAGCGAAGCTCCCTCATGTTCGGCTTGCAAATCTTCAATAAGCTGAAAATCATATTCCATATTGTGTCGAGAAACTCCATCAGGATCCCATTTCATGCTATTATCAATTGATGTTTCATCTTCCATCACAAAAAGAGGATTATCATAAGTTTCCTCAACACCTACTTCAAAGAGAGGATTGTCATAAACGTGAAAGTCATCCTTTTCATCTTGCTGCTCCAAATCAGCACATGCAACTTCTGATTTTCCTGAGACACTTTCAAGCTCAAACTCCTCTTGAAGACTATCAAGCTCCTCAATTACTTGTTTGATTTCTTCAGCTCTTTGTGCATTCTCTTGTTCCTTAGAAAGTTTGAGATCAACAAGCTGATCTTCTACCTCCATTAATGCTACTTGAGTTTCTTCTAACATAGCCTTTGTTGATTCAAGCTCATAAGTAAGCTCATCAACCTTTCTCTCTTTTCCTTGGAAAGCACTGAAGGTCTTCTTTGCAAGTTCAATGGCATGATCCTGATCTTCAATCAAGTGTATGTAATCAGATTTCAATGTCTCCAAAGAGTCTCTGATAAGTTGCAAATTGGGAAGAGCAACTTCATCTTTCACTCCTCTTTGTCTCTCTTCAAGCTGAGCCTCCCAAATAAGCCCTTCAATCAGACTATGTGTGCGATCAAATCTAAATAGAGCTCGCACTTCATCTTCAACGGACACCTCAAGTTGGCCTTCACTCTCATAAGAAAGCGAAGATGGTGAATTGCTGATAGGCTGCAACTGAAAATCAGAACTTCGTTTCACGCTTTTGCTGCCCTCATTGTTGGTCCAACATTCTTGTATTTCACCACCAACTAGTGGAGAATGCTCAATGTCTTGGAAAGAATCACACTCCACTAAGCCTTCAACTCGTTGATTGCAATCAGCTTCATGCCTTGATAAATCATATTTGTGTTTGGTAATTCCTCCCAACCTTTCATCTTCAAGAGCCATATGGCCCTCAAACTCTGTTTCCTCTTCCATGTTACTTTGATCAAACTTGAAAGCAACCCCAAACTTAAGCATATTAACACCATTGTCTGCTGATAGAGAACCCTTAACAAGTTCCATTTCTTCATCCGGATCAAAGGGAAATTCATCCCATACCGGTTTGTCATCACTAAGTGCCTTCACACCTGGATCCCAAATGGTGAGAGGCTGATTGTTTTGATCACAAGAAGAGTGTTCTTTGTGCAACATTTGGAGTGTTGATTCTTGGAATAGGTCAACTCCCAAATCACTAAAGCTGGTGTCTTCATAAGTACCTCCCTCCAATGGTTGGGTCTGAAGTTCAAACTCAAAACCACCCTTAGCATTGTCACTGAAAGGAAGTAAGGAATCTTTAGAGCTAGCTGTTTGAAATTTTTTATCATCCTTATCTTCAATGAACCTATCATCTATAGGTATGTTTCTGATCTCATCATGAACAGTCATATGCATGCCATAAAGGTCTTCTTGATCACTTGTAATAGATTCATCTTGTGAAAACTCTTGAGGAGTTTGAACAGCAACAAGAGGAAAACTATCCATCACTAAATCTTCGACAAGAGGAGGTACAAACACCTCGAAATCATTACCAACATCCTCTATGAAGCCCTTAGTCTCAAAACCTTCATGGGATGAATCCAAATTAGGATTCAAGTTTGCTGCTATATTCTTCTCACCGAACTGATCTACATCACTTGCTATCACACGCAAGTCAAGGGGCGTATTATGGGGCTCTTCTACACACTCTTCAACTGTCACGGTTTCTCCTTCGAGCTCACGATCAATATGATGTGGCATGTGCACCTTTCTATCCCGACTTTCAGACTTAGCATAAATCTTTCTGACTCCCCATTTTATGTCAGGATCCTTCATTAGCGTACACAGTTCATGCATTAACTCAAGTAGTGACTTCTCTGTAGTCATCTCTTTCTGTACGTAGTGTCTGGTATCTCTGTCACTCATCTGTCAAATGAACTCTGTTGGGCACAGGATGGCAGGATCTTGGCTCTGATACCACTGAAATATTCCGAGCCAATTTTTTCGATTTTAACAAATTGCAAATTACAAGCAATGCACCCGTTAAGGTTAGAGGTTAAACCAAAACGTGCAAAAGCAACTCTAACCAAGAATGGCGCGATGATGGCGAGCATATGGTCGGAGGTCTTCTACTCTAAATGCTAAAAGGAACTCAGCATCAAGTATGTGCTACCCAATCCAATGCGGAGTGAGGCGACCATATGGCGGGTGATTACAATAACAATGCTTGAAAGAAATCACGTGAAAACCTCGACACCCGGAGAATGTGCTTATAACGAGGAATGGGAGAAAGTGGCTACCATGGTAGGAGTTGTAACTATTTCAAACTAATCTTGAAAGCAAACGAGTGTGCAATTGGTGACAAGCAATATTAAAGAACACTGGTCAGTACTACTGCCAGTTTACAATATATAAAGATCATTCGCCTGCCAATAGCTCAAGAATTGGAAATGTTAGCATTACATCATAAAGGACATTCCCGATCTTGGATAGAGATGCCAAACAATAATACCCTCAATGATCCAGATACTAATTCCTGATTTTTGTTACAAATCTGCACTTTTAATGAGTAAACAGCAGTCTATGATACCACTCAAATGTTCATAACTCTCATCTGAATCAACGGATTGACTTAAAACAAAATGCAATACTCCTTAGGAAGGATGGCACCTAAACTAAGACTCAGAAAACAAACCAAACAGCCTTATATTATTTATGCACGGATCTCAATGCAACCAGCAAGAGGTACGGCCTTAGGAAAGGGCGATTTGCTCTAGAAAATAAATGCAAGCTCTAAAAAATCTGCAAACTAGAGAAGTATGGCGCCTAAAGCCTACAATGAGGATGGGTTAATACCCAGATGCAATCTTTTTGTCTTTTTTGATTTATGATTACAAACACGAATCTGCTGTAGCAAATAATGCAAGTTCATGAAAAACTCTAATATGCAAAACTGGAACAAGGAAGCTACAAGCTGATTACAATGCACTAATCTCAAAGCAAACTCACAAACTAGACTAAATCACCACTAGTCGCTGTATTGCAAGCAAGAAGCGATGCCCGAGCTAGGAGGCCTTCATTCCTCGAAGCAATCCCAAAGCCAATCCGGCAGCATAACATTCTTGTAGATAAAAGCTACCCCAAAGAGATCCCAAGGCTTCCTTTTATAAGTTTCGGTTGACCTTCACGAAACCCTAACTTCTTTTCCGGAGTCAAACCCTAATTCCTTCACAGATGGCGTCCCACTTTTCCAAGTAACTTTGTCTTTTAATATTAATTTAATCTTTCTTGAGAATGGCATCCACTTTGAGCTTATAATAAACTTCATAAAAAATATAATTAATTCTCTTAATGAAGCGCCACCCTTAAAGAACACCTTTTAAAAAGACTTGAAGTGATTAAGCTAGGCTAAGGGGGGGTCAACGTTAAATTATAACATTAAAACGTGACTTTAATAAAATAGCTCAACTTATCTCTCCAACTGCGCCCCGAAGCCATCAATGAGCAAGCCAACTGAACAAACTGACATAGGAAGTCAACCATGCTGGACCCGACTGTTGAACTGCCAAAAATAGAATTTACTAAAAATAGTAAATTCCGGAAAATGCTCAGAATGTCGAGATGAACACACCACTGCGAAACTCTCTGAAAACCCAGAAAGAATCCGCCATTGAAACCACCAACTCCGAGCAAAGACATCCTCAAAAATAGGAAACCCTAATTTTACCTTCCGACTAGCCTTCGGGTTTCTAGAAAAAAGGCCAACGGTCACTGGAAAGATCATGCTCGAGAAGGGGACATTACAGTCACTACTTTTAGCTGAATTTTAATTCTTGCTTGTCATTACACAAAGAGAGCTAAAGAATAAACATTAAATGCTCTAACGTGGTTGCATTGTTATTCGTATGTGCATGTAAGAGCCCATTCACTACCAAGAAGATCATAGAAAAAGACCACAGAAGGTTAATGCACACAGCTTAAGGACTGTCCATTCGTCCAAGACGAGCTCAGGTGAACCTAAAAGGAATTACAACAAACATATCTGATTTTACACTCCATTTGATTTTGCTTTTCTTAATAGTCACATTTGACTTTGAATGATACAACAAAATGAATATCTAACCCTAAATTTGTCATCTAAACCATTTAAAACACTAAAAAACAAACTCATTTTAGCTCACTTTGATTGCAAAAGACAAAACATTCTTTTTTGCTGAACTTTCATTCTTGCTTGTGATTATACAAAGAGATTTAAAAAATAAACATTAAATGTGAAATGGTAATTGATTATCGTTATTAAACAAGGAGAGGAATACTCCTTTAATAATAGTTTATAAGACGATGTTTCTAAAAAGAAATAGTTGTGAACTAAAACACTAAACTGAAAGTTGCTAAAACTAACTAAAGTAAACTAACAACTAAGATGACCATTAAATATTACAATAATATTTTAATACCCTCCCTTAATGGTCATTCTACTAACTACACCAAGTTTACCATGATCTTCTAGAAACATTTCATCGTGACTGATAAGTTGAGAAGCATAATTGCCTCTCGACTATTACCATCATATTTGTCTTGGTCCTTTCCCACATGATGTTGGTCAAAGACGCCATCCCTCCCAATTTCTAAAGAAAAAAAATGAGGTAAAAGTCAAACTGCAAAAAATCTGATTTGTCAGTCAAACCCTAGGTGACCAATTGGCACAAATCCCAAGGCAATCAACTATCCCAAATCCCACAATTTTTTTAAAAAAATTGTCAAAAAATCAATAGCAGGCACAATTTTGCAGACAAGGTAGGTCGCACGCTCCAGATAACGTCCTACACAAGTCACGTGATTTCTATTTGCAGTGCAAAAACCGTGAAAAAAAGAATGTAGACAAATACCCTTCACAAATCGCAATTTGGATGTTTACGTTATAGTGGCGGGAGATATTCTTCTCCCAAATTTAAATAATAAATGTAAAATAAATAAAAGCAAGTCGGACTTGCTATAAATATTAATTTATTTTTTATTAGCCGACTCAAATAAAAAGTCGCCTTGTTTTGTGAAAGAGGCCAACTCTAAATGAAAAGACGCCTTTGATTTGTATATATACCAAGCTATGATCCTTCGATTATTCAAGAAACAATTCGCACTTCTAGAGGGAGTTCGCACATTTGCAACAGATCATAATATTGCTTCAAGTAGATCAATATCAAGGAGAAATCATATGTGTTTGTATATTCGCATCTAGGAGAGGTGCTATCATTCATTACATCAAATTGGCCTTGTGTTTGGCCAAGTTGTGAGTAGATTTCTGCTCTCTTCATTCAATATATAAGAGATATATTTTGGCTAGGTTTTTCTCCCTCGAGGAGGGTTTTCCCAAGGTATTTGTTGTGTTTGATTGTTCATCATTTTGTATTTCTGCTTATCTTCATTTTTGGTCTAAAACTAACATGGTATCAGAGCGGGTTTAAGCAAGATCAGATAAGATTTGTTTAAGCAGCGAAGTCCTCTTCTTATCTAGGGCAGTCTATCTAAGTATCAAAGATGGTGAACAGAGTCAAGGTTGAAGATAGGCTTGATAGTGCATCAAACTTCACCTCTTGCAAATTCAGAGTTCTTATTGCACTAGAAGAAAATGATCTTCTAGACTTCGTGGAGAATGGTGTGCCCGAGCCATCCGATGATGCTGAGAAAACTAAATGGAAGAAGAATGGCACGAAGGCTAGGAAGATCTTGATAGACTCCGTGAAGGATCATCTAGTGCCAATTATCTCCAAGATGAAGACAGCCAAAGACATGTTCGAGACTCTACAAGGATTGTATGAGATAAACAATACCAGCAGAGCTCTTCCCTTGAGACAGTAGCTCCATCATATAAAAATGGCTAAAGGAGATTCAGTCATCTCCTTCTTCATAAAGATTGTTGAGTTGAGAGATCAGCTATGCGCCATTGGAAATATAGTTGAA